>PVJC01049913.1:0-11985 GCA_004026665.1 Murina feae
TTGTTGAGTTAATGTTAATTTTCCTAAGTGTGGTAATGGGACTGTGTCTGTAGAACAACAACAACAAAAATGCTCTTGTTCTTGGGTTATGCATATTGAAGGTTTTCATGCTACCTTCAGAAGATTTGGGAAAATAGGTGTACAAACTTATATATATGCACACAGGTACACATATGTATATATGCACACAGACAGAGAGGAAGAGAGAAAAAGAGAGAGAAATAAAGCTACTTGGCAGGGTGTTAAGAGTTTAAAACTACATAAGGATGTATAGGCATCCATTATATTCTATCAAATTTCTGTGGGTTTGGTCTTCTCTACATATTGCCTATATGACTAATCTCGGCATTTAATTCTGCACATCTGCTTTTTTTGTGTCGGATGTATTCTTTTATTCTTTGCAACATGAATAAAGTACTATAACATTGGAAGTGTAAAAATATGTTATTGCCAACAAAAGTAATAATATTGACGGAGCTGAGGAGTAGAATGTTCCACAGAGATCTGAAATTCCTCCATAGAGAAAACCTATGTCATTAAAGACCCCTCTATTTGCCCCATAAAAAACTCCAGTATGGAGAGAGAATGGGTTTTCCTATGATCTCAGTATGCTAACATTCCTGCCCTACTTCCTCAATGCAAGGACGTTTTTCTATAATGAAAATTGGTCCCAGGGATTAATATAAATTAAATTGCCCAAATGCAATACTAATCATAATCTCTGGAGTTAAATTTGCAATTCTGCAGTATTTACAAAGAAAAAAAACTTAAAAATTTCCCAAGATAAATGTATTAATATTTAATAAAAACAAAGCCAGATTACAGTGCTAGTGAAAAATAAGGAATTTGTGAAAGCCCCTTTATGTTTGAACTAAGACACTAAATTGAGTAGCATAAATTCCCAGATATGAAAAGAATGTGAAATAAGAGAAAAATTTATAGGCTCATAAAATATTTAGTTACCGGGCTAAAAAAAATGCAATGAAACTGTGTTGGCAAAAGTGACTAAATTTCTACTTTTGGAATTATTATTCTTGCATTTCTTGGTGGACATGTGTGCATGTGTTGTATCAATGATTCAGGAAATTGACCATGATACATAGCAATTTATCTCCCAAGAGATATGACATAATTTTTGTGTGTCTTTTTCCGATTTCAGGTCATATGACTCTTTCTGACATTTGATTAGCTTTGCTGGAAGTATTCTAAAGATGGGTACAAGAGTCTAAAGAGTGGAAATTGGGAAAGTAGAGTTTATATTCACCTGGATGGGCTAGAGCATACTGCAAAAACAAAACCTGAGGTACCCATGGTTTTAAGATAATATAGTTTTATTTCTTGCTCACAAAAATGTTCAATTCAAGTTGGGTAGCCCTCACTATGTCCTAGCTTCTCCTCTAGAGTACCATCACAAAGGGGAGAGCTCAAAGATGAGGAGAGTTGTTTACAAAAGCCAGCTCTTATTAAATCCCTCCTTTCTGTCTTTTCTTAGCCAGAACTCAGCCATTTGACTTCAACTCGGGTACAGAAGAGGTTGGGAAATGCTATCTTTCTGGGTGTCCAGGGACAGTAAATGATGTGGGGATGGCCTACTATTGCTTCTGCCAGAGAGATCTCTCTCTAAGGTACCTACTCTCATAGGAGGAGCTCCTGGGGTACCTGAGAGCCAGTTGTACTTTTTTAATCCTCACCTGAGGATACTTTTCCTATTGATTTTTAGGGAGAGAGTAGAAGGGAGGGAGGAGTGAGAGAGAGAAACATTGATGTGAGAGAGACACCGATTGGTTGCCTCCCACATGTACACTAATCTGGTATTTAGAGAGTCTCTTAGAGTTCTGCCCTGCAGAGCTCATCTCCCTGGCCTTCTGCTGGCTCTCTCTCACTTGGTTTTTCCCCACCTGACTGGCCATTCCATCTAAGTGTTTTCCATTCTTCCTTTCCCTGCCTGGCTTTTAAAGATTGGGGCTTTTAGGGCTCAGGCTAGGCCTTCTTTTCCATCTACATTTTTCTGCAAGTAATTTTACCTTCATGAGACGCTTAGATTTATATTCCCAGCCCAAACCCTTCGCCCAAGTTTCAGATTGGTGGATCCCTCTGCCAAGTATCTCTACTTAACTGGTTAAAATGCTTAGCAAATCCACTAGGGCTGAGAAATCAAATCATGGTCATTTCCCCCAAATAAGCCTTCTTCCATACCTGCACCACAATCCAGTGGGCAAGCTAGAAACCCAGATGTCATCCTTGACTTACATCTAGTCCTGCACCGGATGTACATTTTATCACTTAAATATCATTGTCTATGATGTTTTTCAGATACATTACTCAATATAGTTCTCAGCTCTAATGTTTCCTACTTTCCAAAACCACTGAAATGGATTAATTTGTGGACATACCTTTATATTTCAAGATGACTCTGGCCCCTTGGAAATGAGTTTATGATGTGAAAAGTCTTTTTTGTGGTTTATAGTTTAATAATCTCAGTTAATTCTAAAGATTTCTTTTTCAGTTATTCATTAGACAAAGTTAATTTCCACAATTATAGGTTAAAGTAAAATGTTTGTATCTTTATCGTCTTTTATATTTTTAGCTCAATTTTTTAACCTCACACTATCGACTTAAAACAAACTAAGTTTTTAAAATCTCCTTTTGGAAATGAGACATATTCCCCTCCAACTTCCTTTCAGCCTCCACTGGGAGATCTAAAAAATTGTGAAGCAGGACTAATATCTTGAGATTGTAGAACTATTTCACATTAAGTTGATAAATCATGCAGGCAGAAGTAATTTGTCAAAGAAATATATTCCAATCAAATTCAGTTTAGGTGCATGTTGTTTGAGATTAGTTATCCAGCTCTTACTAAATAATTTATCAAATTCTGACTTATTTGAAAAATAATCAATAAAACCTCATAATAAAATTTTAAATTGTTCTTATATCATGGACTGTACATTGAAGAGATATAATTGTACCTCTTCACATATCATGCACACCCATTATGCCAAATTTAGTAGTGAAATGGTTGCTAATGTATTTCAAAATAAATACAAATATCAGTGTGAAGATAAAGAGATAGATGGCAAGTAAACTGCTGTTGATTTTATTTATTTTTTTGGTGTAAATACATTTATTGATACCCATTTATATAGTTCAATGAAATAATCTATAAATATAAAAGCACTTTTCTTTTGGATATCACCATGGTCCATGTGAATACTCAGCAGTCAGAGTCATCTGCAGGAAGCACTCCAAGTTGCACTGTTAGGTTTACAGACCTGAATATACACATTTCATTCAACAGTGGCACTTATGTACTCAAGTGGTCCAGTGGCTTTGGAATGCTGTTGATTTTAAAATGGGTTGTTTCATAGTCTCTCTCCCTATCACTCACTCTCTGCTACCATAAGATGAAGGGAAACCATCTTATGTGATAGATACTTTTATGTAATTTATTTGGTTTTTCTTGAGGCCCTAACTGAACTCAGTCCCTTGTTCACTGCTCCCATGTTCAAAGGAAAACATAGAGACTCTCTTAGAGCGCAAGAACAAAAATATGCCATGTATTCATTAAATCTACTCAAAATGAATCTAAATGTAGTAACTAAAACTAGAAAACTCTTAGGAGAAAATACAGAGATACATTTTTATAACCTTGCATTTGGAAAAGGATTCTTAGGTATGATATCAAAATTATAAGCAACAAAATAAAAAAAAGGATTTTATCAAAATAAAAGCTTTCATGCTATAAAGGACATATCAAGAAAGTGAAAAAACAACCCATAGATTGAAAGAAAATATTTGTAAATCATATAGCACATAAGGAAGTTATATCTAGAATACATATACAACTCAATAATAAAAAGAAAAAAAACTCGATTTAAAAATGGGTTAAGCATCCATGCCCTAACTGGTTTGGCTCAGTGGATAAAGTGTTGGCCTGTGGACTCAAGGGTCCCAGGTTCAATTCTGGTCAAGGGCGTGTACCTTGGCTGCGGGCACATCCACAGTAGGGGGGTATGCAGGAGGCAGCTGATAGATGTTTCTCATCGATGTTTCTAACTCTCTATTCCTCTCCCTTCTTCTCTGTAAAAAAATCAATAAAATAGATTAAAATAAATAAATAATAAAAATGGGTTAAGGATCCAGATAAAGTGAGCACATGCTATCTGATTGCACTCATGTATAATTCTAGAAAATGTTCATCTATAGTGATGCAAGAAGATCAGTGATTCAGTGGAGCCCTGGGTTTGCCTGTGGGAGGCATGGAAGAGGGAACCAAAGAAACTTGTCAGAGTTATGGGTACGTTCATTGCCTTGATTGTGCTTCTGAATGGATATAATTCCATGTGAAAAAAAAGTTTGTTGTATGTCAATCAAACCTCAATAAAGCTGTTTGAAAATAAATTTTACAAATAAAAATAAAAATGGGCTAAGGATCAGAATAGACATTTCTTCAAATGTTCAATAAGCACATAGAAAGATGCTCAATGTCATTAGTCATGAGAGAAATGCAAATCAAAACCACAATGAGATACTACTCATGCCCAGGAGAATGGCTAGGATCAAAGAGACAGATCATTAGCTTTGCTGGAAGTGTTCTAGAGATGGGTACAAGAGCCCACATGCACTGCCTATCAAGTTTTAGCTGCTATATCCCCTTCCTGAGGTAATGGCAATGAACACCACCATCCTCTTGCTCCCAGTGCAGGTATATAGACAGTTGCCAAGAAATTCAACAGGAGGAAGAAGTAACACCACCCTGACATGGAAAACTCCACTCTCCAAACCCTTCACAAGCCAGCCTTTTCAAGCTAGCCCACTTTGTCCCCGGTTTATCAAAGCAGCCAAGCAGAGCCAGCCCCCAAGTTAGTTTAGCGGACCTTCCTTTCCTCTATGCTGCCTCCCTTGTGCTCGAGCATAAGTTTAATAAAGTCTGTCTGGACATGTATCTGGGATTGGCTCTCAATTTCTATCTTGGGGAACCCAAGAACCCCAATACTAATTAATACTAAGAATGCAGAAAACTATTTCTTCAACCACCACCCTCCTCTCACTGATTAGAAGCTGTCCAACCAGATATGCTCCCAATGGCTGATGTCAGGCACTGATTGCAGGGGAGATGCAGGCAGGCCTACGGAGACTGGGTCCCCTGTGGGGAAGATGCTACTTTTTCTCCTCTCAGCCTCAGGAGGAAATGCTTTGGGTCAGCTCTTTCTGCCAATTACCTGGGGGTAGCCCTTGGAAAGATTTGTCAGTGTTTTTTGATGAAGACCTTTTTGAAGAAAAGAACTAGAGTTTTGAGAGCTTCATAACTAGGTAAGATAAATATTTTGTTAGTGATAAACTTCTTATTTATTTCTTAATACAGTAGGAATGATTTAACAAAATATTCTATGTAAATTTAGTGCACAGCGCTTAGCATATATTGAATATTTAATAAATGACAGCGGTGACTATTTCTATTATTAGGTACTTTGTGATCTGCTTTGAATACTGCACTGGGTCGCTGCTACAAGAAAAGCAGAGATCTGACTTTGAAGCTTTTGTTAGCACAGCAATTGTGAACCTAGAAAGGGGAAGGCATGAATATGTTTGTGTTTTCACATTTTCCACCTTTTATTGCACACAGACCCTACAATTCCATGGCCATTTGGATGTAATGCCAACACCAGTTACTTTTGGCCAAGAGGTTTAAAAAAGGATTAGGAATGATTTCAAGTAGGGAGAAGGGTCTACCTACAGAATAACAGGAAGTAGCGAGTAATGCTGGTGAATTCTTAGGCAAAATGGAGGCGTGGTATCTGTAGTAAATATCAGAATAAAATCAAAGAAATGCAGAAACTGATCATTGTTGAGCCCTTTGAAGCAGGTGACGAAATCCAGGGTAATTGTGTTTGCCTTGCCTTTCAAAGGTCCTGATTCATCTTCCAAGGCCACTGAGGTTATTGTTGGGGGCTGTCGGGCGTAAAGATGGCGGGATGGATTAATTGAACTCTCAAGGTCTTTTATGATGATTCTTGAAATTAGGTATTATTATAGAAGCCCTATTCATTAGATGTGCTATGGGGCTCAATATTATAAATGACATATAATAGCTCTCTCCTAATAAAATCAGAGGAGATTTTCTGTAAGAACATTGTTTTATAGATTCCCATAGGGCACACTGTCATACAGTTAGTAAAATATTTGTTCTTTTCCAGAACTAATGATCTGTAAGTTCCCAACCCCTTCTTATCTCTTCATTACTAAAAAAAATTCTTACATCTTTCTGTCGATACAATATATTTTGGTCCATTGGTCACTTGAAAAGAATGTGATTTTTTTTTCCCTTTCATATTGGCAAAGAGATCAATACTTCTCATTTGACTAGTTAAATTTTTTTTGTGTTGCTCAGCCTTCATAGTCTCTGTGAGGTAAAGAGGTTTTCACATTGCCCCTGGTTCTATGTCCCTGGTTCTTTACAAATGTTTGGCCATAAACTGCACTACAGTGATCAGGAAGAGACAGATCCAGATTATAAAACCCCTTTCATGGCAGACTGCTGCTTTCTGAGACTTGACAGCACATCAGAACTGATGGGAGCAGGTTCTTTTGAGAGGACCTGGAGCACAAGGAAAGGGGTCAAGGGAGGTCCCAGGGTAATAGGAATGGGAAAGTTACGTTAGGAAGCAAGTGCTGGCCAGAGGTGCGACAGGAAGGTACCAGGACCCTCAGGAAGCTGGATATGAGACAGGCTGATGGGAGCAGAGCGGGAAATGGTGGCAGCCCCTATCACATGCTGATCCCCAGGATTCCCCCTGCCTTTGTTTCCATCTTTCCATAGAAGCAAAGGCATCTCTTTGCTTACAGGGACAATGGCTGGGGTGAAGAGAACAAGAACGCAAACATCTCGTATCTATAACCATCACTTATAGAGCACTTAGTACGCTCCAGGTCCCTGCTAAGTCTTATGCATGCCTAATGTTATTTAATATTCACCATAATCCTATGAGGTGGGTTCCGTTACCACTTACATCTTACAGGTGAATGAACTGAAGCTTAGAGAAGGTAAGTCAGTGCCCACATTTTATATCTATGGAGGGGTTTCTCTGTGATTAGAAATAACTTCATTCTTACGCTGCACGTCTAGGAGAGTATTTTTGTTGAGCTAACTTCTTGGAGAATTGGAGCCAAGACAGCACTCTCACATACCTGGGGTGAAGGCTCGCTGCAGAAAGCAGGGAGCAGCATTCCAACTCTGGGCTTCGTCTGGTCTTTGAGAGCCTCTGCTTGCCGTCTGCCACGAGTGCCCATACAGTGCTCTGAGCACCTTCCGAGAGGACTCCACCTCTGAAACGGGGAGATGCATGTTGTAAAGCAATTGTAAGAGAGCTAAGGATTTTTTTGGTTTTGTTTTAATGTCAGCAGTTTTGAAGCAGAAAGGAAAATGTTTTGGGGAAAAAAACTCTATTAAAGTCCTCAACTTTTTCTTGCTTAAGGTCAAAATTTACAGCATGCTGAAACATTATTTATTATATTACAAAGGAATGCCAACAGTTATTTATTTCCTTGTTCTTGTCATGTTTCTGCCTGGGGAACTTATATTTGGTCATTGTTCTCTCAACAGATTGAACTAATAAACAAGCATGTAGATTCATGATAATAATGTTTCATTACCAACAGTGTTGGAACACACAGAGCAAGCGTTTCATAATTATTCAAATGCATAAACAAACGGAAAGAAAAGGAAGTAAGAATGAAATTGGTGGTCACCATGGTTAGGATTCATACCCAAAGCCTATGATTCTAGTCTACAACAATCATTTTAACTAGTCATTAAAACTAGTGACCCGGTGCACGGATTCATGCCCATCGAAAGGAAATTAATTAGAAGGTGGCTGGCAGGGTGGGACTGGGCAAGACAGGCCAGACATGCCCTGGAGTCAACCTCCCTCATCTCTCCCTAGCTTCTGCAAAGTGAGCTGGTCCCTCTAGCAGCTGTGCTCCCTCAGCCTGGCCTGCAGGGATCAGGCTGAAACCGGCTCTCAGACATCCCCTGAGGAGTCCCAGAGTGTGAGAGGGCACTCTGCAAAATTGCTGTCATACAGGATGTGGAATGCAAATGCAAGTGTGCAGTAAACCAGATTCAGGCCTGACAATGCCCCAGCAACAACATAACCCACAGCCGAAGGTGGAATTGCATGGCCCTGTGAAAAATCAGGCTCCCTCCTCTCTGGTTTTGGGGTGAGTCACCCGAGAACCACTGCTGTCAAGTCACTGCAGCTCGGCAGCTCCTGCCATGAGCATCTGCCCCCTGGTGGTCAGTGCACACCATAGTGACTGGTCAGACAGACAGAGCAACACTTAGCATATTAGCCTTTTATATAGACAGATTTTAATATATGAATTCATTATATTCTGTAGATCCTCCTCTAGTTTTCTACACATCTTAACTGACAGAATATAGTTGTGAATGAATTTTAGGAATCATTCACGTTCTCTCTCATATTTTACAAAGGGAAAACATTAAGGCTCAGAGAGCTTTGATGTTCATCTAAGGTCATAACTCTAATAACAGCAAAACTGGGACAAGAATCAGAGTTTCCTGACATTCTCTTCTGCACATAATTTGATTTTTTCATTAATATGGAGCATAGATCAGGACCAGTAACATCCTAGTGTATCAATTTTTTTCCTTCAATTCTATCAGCACCATGCGTTAAATTATTTAACTTATATTTCAAATATTTATTTTATATTTATTGTACTCTTACCAGGTACCAAGATGCCAGCACTGTGGTGGGTTGTCCCCTGTGTCCAGCTAACCTGGCAGAAAGAACAGATGATCCCGTGCTGGCCAGTTCCCAGAGCCCAGTGGCCACCTGCCTGCAGAGCACAGGACTCCCACTTTCTAATAAACCTTCCACTTTGTACCAAATCTTACCTCAACTAGAGGCTGACAATTGTCATTGGTGTCATTATCAATAATTCAGGAGTTACCTCCTTCCTCATCCCTTATGGACATCACCAAAACCTCTGTTTTCTTTTTCTCGCAACTTTCTCACAGTGGAGGAGCCTGTGCATGTGTGTGTCTCTCTGTGTGTGTGTGTGTATGTGTGTTCTTGCTTGTGAAAGAAAGTCCACAGTGATTTAAAAATACAAGATTTAAGGTAGGATAAATATGGGTGCAAATCCAAATTTGGCTCTGACCAGCATGGCCTTGAAAAAGTTACCTGGACCTGAATGGTTTGGCTCAGTGGATAGAGTGTCGGCCTGCGGACTCAAGGGTCCCAGGTTCGATTCCAGTCAAAGGCATGTTCCTTGGTTGCAGGCACATCCCCAGTGGGGGTGTGCAGGAGGCAGCTGATTGATGCTTCTCTCTCATCGATGTTTCTAACTCTCTAAACCACTCCCTTCCTCTCTGTAAAAAATTAATTTAAAAAATTTTTAAAAAGTTACCTGGGGCATGTAGCCCCCATTTCATCACTTAAAGTATGAGGTGATGATTAAAATAAAAGATAAAATCTATTTAAAGTGTTAGCCTTCTACTTGGCACATAGAAAAGACTCCATAAATGGGTTGTTGGTGATGGATGATAGCCTTCATCTGGTTGAGAAATCTGATATAGAATAATCTGGAATAATCTGGAAGGGTGTGATAGAAAACACTGAATAACCCTTATTGTCTTGCTTATCAGTTGCAGTAAGGAGACTTGGACCCTCCTCTAAGAGTTCTATGGAAACTTCTCTCATTTTCATGCAATAATCTGCCTGTAACAAGGGGTGATATCTCCTTTGTGTGTTTCTAAGTATGTTGCCAATCTAACTGTGTATTTGTTTATATATGTAGCCAGAGTGGCTGACAGTTGTTTAAGCTGCATTAGGCTTTCTTGAGATAACCTCCTCTTCCCCTAATTAGGCATTTGTAATTGCACTGCACAGACAAATTGATTCAGCTATACATGCTCTACTGGGAGCATGGCCACATGACAAGACTCAAGCATCTCCCTCTCTGTATTCTTGAAGCATGCCCACACTACACACTCACTGCCCCATCAAAAAGCATAAACTTACTGCTCACAGGTGCCTGGTCTGGCTCCTAGAAGGAGCTACTGCTCCATCCAAGTTCACCACTTTCCTGCTCCTGAACCTTTCAGGGTCCCAGAACCAGGACAGACTCTGGGAGGAGAGACCCTGGGCTCAGGAAGGGCTCTTCTAGCCTGTCCTCCCATGGGTCTTAGGAAAGCTGTGACTCTCCAGGGAGTCCTCCCTCTTCCCTTTTTTTCCTTCCTTCCTTTGTAATTTCCTTTATTTTTCTACTAGAAATCAACAAATCTAATAAATCCAAAAATTGTTACTCTATGTATTGTAAGGGCTTACTTAGTTTTTCTTTTAAAGATGAGACAACTTGGTCTGAAGACATTTAGCAACGTAACCAACGATGCTGTAAATAACGATGAGCTGGGCTAGGGAACAGCTCCCTCTGACTCCAGTGCCCACAGTCTCAGCCACCTTGCCCTCCTGCCTCCATTTTGGAAGAGGATCATGAGCAAACAGCCTCCCAGAGTTTGAGAGGGCACAGCACTGGGCATTGTCCCTCTCTGTCCTAGTCACTGGCACACAGACAAATCTGATTCAGGTGGGCTAACTGGAACGCGAATGCTGTACAGAAAGCATGTTAAAGGACCAGGGTTATTCTGAGACCCTAGCAATACAAGAGTCACCCTACTCAAAACCATCCTGAGCTGTAATAACCACTTCTTTCCAGGGAATTGTTTAGTATTCAAAGTAGAGTTCAGGGGCCAGAAAAAAAGAAAAGTTTGATGGAAAAGCAACATTATATCTGCAGAGGGGAACAGAAAGGATAAAGTCATTCCCGCTTGCCTGTAATTCCATACATCTTTTCAGGAAGCTCATTTAGGCTCAGGGCTTCCCCACGAACTATATAAATGGAATTGATGACTTGATTCCAGCAGAGAACATAAAGTACTAAAGGAAATGCTTCAGTCGGATGACACATTATTAATAGTAATGAGGGGTAGAAGTGTTTAGTACTATATGGCCCTTCATTTGTGGAGAGCTTGGTGGCTTTCTTACACACATTATTATTCTGACGGTCATCTTGTGTTTGAATGTATTTGCAAGATTTCAACAGTAGCGATTATAACATTAACACTCATGGAAGCCTGCAGCTGCCTACCCCAGGAGGCTTGGTGCTTGTTTATTCAGAGAACACTTGCCTCTCCAGCTGAGAACCTTAAATAAACTCAACTCTCCTTAACCACCAAAGGCTTCTGTCAAAAGCTCTAGAACCCGCGTCTTCTGTTAGTAGATGCCCTAGTGTCTTGGACACTTGGACTCACTGAAAAATCTTCTTAAGAGATATGCACCTCTGAGGCTAGGGGAATTCTGCAAAATATAACAAAGTTTTCTTCTACTTCCTCTGTGCTCCTACCTCTGGCCTCCCCAGTGTTCCCAGTCGCCCCTCTCATGTAGGAAAGTGGCCTGGGATTTTGATTCACACTGGGTGTTGGTAATATAATGTGGTTCCTGCTGTCAGGCGGAACTAAAATATATGACTGCATGTGGAGGATTTAAGCTAACGGGATATTTCTCAAGTGGTAGACTTTCAAGTTAAAGCAATGATCACTAACCACTATCATGTTCTTAGTGACAGGCACCACACGAAGTTTCTCCCATATTACCCCATTTGTCCCTTACACCACAGAAAACATGATCCCACTTTATTAATGGAGAAATGGTGATGGCTTACCTCATGTGTCAAAGCTGGTGAGTGGGGGATGCACACTGTGCTATGTTCTTTCAGTTGTCTCTCATGGAGAGCTCTTTCCTCTTCTCCTCCCTAGGGATTTATTGATCAGACATTATTTGGGGAGCAGTTGCCTGAAAAATAAATCGCAGAGAGCTCATTTGTGGTTTGCCTTTGCATAGTCTTCAGCATACAACAGAGGTCATTAAATCAAAGCTGCATGATGGTTAATTTTGGCTG
>PVJC01049914.1:0-11986 GCA_004026665.1 Murina feae
ACCAATCTTTCAGTTTCTTAAAGGCGTTATGCTCTTTGCATGTCTCTTTCACCTGAAATGCTCTTTCTCCACTGTAGTCAGCCAGCTCTGACTCATCTTTGAGGTACCAGCTTAAAAGTTCTTTAATAGAAAAGTTTCCCTGGCCTCTTCCCACATCTAAATCAGGTCTCCCTAATATAATCTTATTAAATCTCCTGGGGTAAGTCAATATATATATATATATATATATATATATATATATATATATATATATTCTAATAAAAGAGTAATATGCAAATTAACCCAGCCAAGATGGTGGCCAGCAGCCACAGAGCCAGAGCAAACAGGAGGCCAGCAATGGAGGAAACTGCCTGCCTAGGCAGTCTGTGGCCTCCACTCAAGACAACAAAGTTTAAATTATAGGAGATAAATAAACCCCAGAAACCTGTTTCCAGCCAGTGGCCTCGCTGGGACCTTGGGTCAATGGGAGCTATGGGAAACCTGAAAATGGCCCTCAGCCCCTCACCCAGGCTTGCCACACTCCCAGGGGGTGAGGGTTCCCACTGGGGGGCTTGGCCAGCCTGCAAACAGCCATCAGCCCCTCACCCAGGTTGGCTAGGCATGCCAGCAGGTGGGTATTCCCTGAGGGGTCCCAGACTGCGAGAGGGCACAGGCCGGGCTGAGGGACCACCCCCCACCCCAGTGCACAAATTTTTGTGCACTGGGCCCCTAGTGTGTGTGTGTGTGTGTGTGTGTGTGTGTGTGTACACACACATATTCCCTTTCTTCAATTCCTCAATTTAAAATTTACATTTTCCCCTCCTCCACATCTGAATTACTGATTTTGACATGACATGCAGATTTCTCTCATGGCTGTTGAGGTAGGTAATATGTTGGTTCTGTATCATGAGCAACATGTAGCACACATGAATGAGCCCTTTCAAATGTCCCATCTCTTACTCCCTTAGCTGCTAAATAGAGCTACTCTTTTTTTTTTTAACCTTACTTTTATTGTTAACACTGTTACACATGTCCCCATTCCCTCCCCCTTTGACCACCTCCACTCAGCCTCTGCCCCGCTTCCTCTGGCTATCACTACATTGTTGTCTGTGTCTGTGATATATATTCTTTGGCTGTTTCTCTTTATTAGACTTCAAATATCATGAAGACAGGGACCTTCATCATTGTTGTTGTTTTTCCCCCCTAAATTTACCAGCATAATGCCTAGCTCTTATGTAATCAAGAATTATTTCTTGAACAAATGGGTGGAGATTTCCTGTTCCAGACCTCAGGATTTAAAGCAATTAAAATTGCATAATGCTTTAATCCTTTCGTCTTTTTCTCTACCAACTAACATGTATCCTACACTTCCTTTCCCCACACATTTGCATCTTTCTGCCATTTAGAGATGTGAACTAAAAGTTAGTAATAAAAGGTATATCTTATGTTGATGATATATATTCTAGTCTATTACTAAGTATTGCAAAATAAATTGTCACTATTACATGGCACATAGGCAGTAAAAGATTTATTTCAACTTTAGAAGGACCTCATTTAAAGATACCATAACAATACCTCCATGGGTTTAAGAAACTATAATAAGCAAAACTGGTCAAACTCATAAACCAAATAGCTATTTTGCAAACATGGCATGAACAACGAATTCTCAACTTTAAGCTTGAAGACAGTGTCAGTCCATGAAGCAACCATCAGGAGAAAATAAAAAAAAAAGTAGTCTGGAACAGAATTGCAAGGATCATTAACTGCAACTGAACAGTCATGTCCCCTTCGGCAGTTCTCACAAATGCTATACACCATCTTGTCATCTAATACTCAGAGACCCATTTGGAGGTTTAAAATTGGATTATGATCCTGGATATAAACGTTTCTTAAGTCACTATTAAAAAAAGCAGAAGAAGGAGCAGCAAAAGGTAGCACATCACCAAATTAAAACCCCATGCTCAAAATTAAATAAGTAAATACCCTGAAAAACACTGTTTTTCAAAGCTCAATAAATGTTTTTACATACATTTTTCAACCTTCTTCATTCCCTTTCACACATCCCACCCAACTACTCCATGCTTCCTTTCCTGTAAGAACTCTGGATATGGTTTGGATGCAATTTTAGAGCTCATGCCTCTCTCCCTTCAAAACTGAAATGTTCTCAAGATTGGAGTAACTGCACTGAGAATAAGACAAAGCAGAGACAAATTGTGCTCATCCTCCCCAAAAAAAACTACGAACAGGAAACAGAGTGTTGAATCCAAAATCCAAAATTTTGACTGGAAGATGTTGCTTGCTGTGTGTGTTCTTCCGGGACTTTTCTTTTGTTGCCCAGAAACCCTCAATCCCCACTCTCCTCAGAGAGGTGCTCTAGACTGAGGAATGAGCAGGCTCCCGATTTCCTTCGTGACCTTGCTTCCAAACTAGTCATTAAAGGTAAAGTGGTGGGAGGAGTCAATGAAGACCCTCAGTGAAACTTTTAAGATACTCATTCATTCATTTATTCATTCATCAAGTATTTATGGAGTTTCTGTCATGTGCTTGAGCACCATGGCCACAAGGAATAAGACGATAAGCAAAAGATTTCCCACCTTCATGAAACCTGCCTAGGAATGGGAGACCAACACAAATAAAACAATTACACAAACAAATATAAATCTACAAACTACAGTAAGTTCTTGGAAGGAATAATATATGGTCCTATAGGAAATTATAAAAGGGGGAACGGACTTTGACTGAAATTTTCAGTTGAATTATAAATAAAATAAAGATGAGTAGGTATAAAGCGATAAGAGAGAGGAGTGTGCCTCTTTGGCACAGGGAATGGTGAATGCAAGTGGCCTGAAATAAGAAGGCACCTACTGTGTCAGGGAGGGTCAAGGGGGAGAGGTAGAAATGAATCTGAAAGGTAGGCCAGGGCCAATCACCAAGGGCCTTGAAGGCTATTGTAAAGATTTTGGTCTTTGAAGAATTTAAAGTTATTAAAAAGTTGTAAATAGTGACATCTATGATCTAATTAAGTTTTCAGAGCACTCTGATTGCCACGTTGAAATGTATTAAAGAGGATCAAAGAACAGAAGTAGAAGGCTAGTGACAACATGATTGGATGTGTAATTTCTAAGGTCACTGGCTACCATGTTGAGAATGAGTTGGAGGGATGCCAGAGTACACATGGAGAATTAGTTCATTGGCCGGTGCAGCCACCCAGGTGAGAGATGCTGATGGCCTGAGCCAGGATGGGGGCAGCACGGCTGCAGAACTGCCCTGGTGGCACATGAGCTGGCTCAGTCTCATTCTCCCCTTACCGAGGCACTGCTTGTGTCTAAGAGAACCATCCTCCAAAATGGCTACATGGACATAGAAAAGCTCCTTTTCAGGAAAACTCTTTGGTGTCAGAGCCAAAAGCCTTCTTGTTTCTCCTGAGTAATTGAATTATTTCAGCCTTTTGTGAGATCATCACCATTTATGGCACCTTTATTGTGTTCTTAGAGGTAAGATTCAACAAATTTGAGGCCCATTTTCACCAAGGCTACCACACTTCCCAGCCTGCCTCTTTGTAGCCAATTCTGTTTTCTTTCTGCTTACTTTTCCTACTCTTATTTTCTTCTTTAAAAGGTTTTTTGTTTCATTGACTATATTGAATTATATGTTAATTTTAACACATTGCTATGGATCATTTAGCAAGATTCTATAAAAATTATTTTAACCAGTAACATTAATTAAAATGTTCTTAAGCCCTAACCAGTTTGGCTCAGTGGATAGAGCATCGGCCTGCGGACTGAAGGATTCCAGGTTTGATTCTGGTCAGGGGCATGTACCTTGGTTGCAGGCACATCCCCAGTAAGGGGTGTGTAGGAGGCAGCTGATGGATGTTTCTCTCTCATCAATGTTTCCAACTCTTTATCCCTCTTCCTTCCTCTCTGTAAAAAATCAATAAAATATATTTTTTAAAAAATGTACTTAAAATATATAAATTCAGCACCTATTTCTCTACTCAGAACAATTCTGTCACCAAATGTGTGGGTTTTCCATACCAAGCAATTTTATGGAGACACATGCAGATACCAACTGAGTGCTGGACAATTTAATTCAATTCTGACACTAACTACCCAGAATTAATGCAGACCCCACAGGCTAAGGACTCAGTTCCACAAGACTGTCCCACTTCAAACTCCAATTACAAGTATTAGATGTCAAGATATTTGTATTTCTGAGGGGTTAAAATAGAGAAAATGCTTAATCTGACTAAGAATGAGGAGGGTTTTTTGGTTTGGGTCAAAAAATAACATGAAGTCAAAATACATTAGTTACAAAAGTGTACTACAGAAAACAATATGGTGTTCTTGCTAACTTGGCCCCTCACTGTTAACTATTGTGAATGGTCAAAAGCTTTAGGTTTAGGCATATTTTGCAAAGTTTTCAACAAGAAAAAGTGTTCCATGACTTGAGAGTATCATCAAGGCCAATTACTTGGATTATTTTGGCACTTATTAACTGCTAATAAAAGCTGTTTAAAGGGAGGCAGGGGGACATTTGCAAGTGATCTGTGTAAGCCTTGTGTGTGTTTGAGTAAAACTATTGGGGCTGACTGCACCTAGTAATGGTTACACGAGATGGGTGGACCTACACCTTTTTACTTTTAAATCTTTTTTCCCCCCCGTTGTTCAAACTAAAATAGTTTTGCTACTAGATAACTGTTATTTTACTATGCCATACTCTTTATCTATATAGAATTGTTACTTTGAAAAAATTTTACACAGCCATTTTGTATCCATTGAAACTAACCTTTCATCAATAAAGCACTATTTAGAGGTTTAAAAAAAGATATTTGTATTTCTTTTCCATTCAAACTAAAAATTAGAGGTTTCTACAACCCCCTCCCCATGTTTGAAAATTTGCTATACTGGCTCACCGAATTTGGTGAAACACTTTACTAGCATTTATTGGTTTATTAGAAAAGATATTATAAAGGATAAAAATGGAGGACCAGATGAAGAGATACATAGGATGAGGTCCAAGAGGGTCCCAAGCACAGAAGGTTCTGTCCCAGTGGAGTTGGGGTGCACTACCCTCCCAGCACATAGATGCATTCACCACAGTTTAACAGATTTTCATGGAGGATTCATCTTGTGGGCATAATTGATTATTAACCCAATCTCCAGTCCCTCTCCTCTCCCCAGAGAACAAGGGGTGGGTCTAAAAGTTCAAACTTCTAGTCATGCTTGGTATTCCTGGTGACCATCCAGTCCCCATTCTGAAGCTATCGAGGAGTTTCCAGCCATCAGTCATTCCATAGACACTCTTATCACCCCAGATTCCAAAGGTCTTAGAAGCTCTTGTGTTTGGAACCAGGGACTAAAAACAAATATTATAACAAAAAAATGCTCCTATTTCTCACATCACTCAGGAAATTATAAAGGTTTTAGGAGCTTTATATCAGGAACAAAGGATGAAGATCAAATCTATGTCTCTTATTATATGACTAGGGGCCCAGTGCACAAAAATTTGTGCACTCGGGAGGTCCATCAGCCCGACCTGTGCCCTCTCACAGTCTGGGACTCTTCTGGGGATTTCCACCTGCTGGTGTGCCTGGTCAGCCTGGGTGAGGGGCTGATGGCTGTTTGCAGGCTGGCCAAGCCCCCCAGTGTGGATCCTCACCCAATTGGGGTGTGGCCAGCCTGGGTGATGGGCTGAGGGCCATTTTCAGGCTGCCCACAGTCCCTTCAGGTTTTAGGTCCCTACTGGGGTACCTGGCCAGCCTGGGTGAGGGGCTGATGGCTGTTTGCAGGCTGGCCAAGCCCCCCAGCGGTGTCCCTTACCCCATTGGGGTGTGGCCAGCCTGGATGAGGGGCTGATGGCTGTTTGCAGGCTGGCCAAGCCCCCCAGCGGCGACCCTCACCCCATTGGGGTGTGGCCAGCCTGGATGAGGGGCTGATGGCTGTTTTCAGACTTTCAGGCTGCCCACAGCTTCCACTGACCCAATGTCCCAGCAAGGCTGGCTGGAAGCAGGTTTCTGGGGTTTGTTTATCTTCTATAATTGATACACTGTTCTGTTAAGCCTGGGCCTAGTAACGAAACCTCCTCTGCTTCTATAATGAAACAATGTTTAATTAGAAGTCAGTCCCGGCCTGCTGTTTGCTTCAGCTCCTAGGATTGAGACATTTGTTGCAAATATGATGTTCCCTGGAGCAGAGAGAAGCCCAAGTGGCCCGCAAACAGTTTCACTCCTGCTGCAACAGACGCTCCCTGAATGCTGGCCTCCATATTGACTGGGTTAATTTGCATACAGTCGCTCTGATTGGCTGGTGGGCATGGCTTAGGCATTCTGAAGAAACGGTTAATTTTAATATTATGCTTTTATTAGTTAGGATACTAGGAGCCCGATGCATGAAATTCATGCATGGGAGGGGTCCCTCAGCCCGGCCTGCAAAGATGCCAGCATCCCTTGCTGTGGACTCCAGCCCGAGGCCCTTCCCCTCCTCTCCTTCAGTGTGGATTCCAGCCTGAGGCTCCTCCCCTCCCTCTGACCAGCCTGGGGCTGGGACTCCGGCCAAGGCCCCTGCCCTCCCCTCTCTTCACTCAGTGGAGCACAAATGTTCAGCTTTAGAAGTTACTTACTTACTGATGGCTAGTAAATAACTTCTAAAGCTGAATGCGTTGCCGAGAGCCCAGCATTCCTTGCTAGAGACTCTGGCCCCAGGCCCATTCCCTCCCTTCCTTTGGCACGGACTCTGGGCTGGTGTTGAGTTGAGCCCAGCATCCCTCTCTGTGGACTCCAGCTTGAGGCCCCTGCCCTCCTCTCCTTCATGGTGCAGAGTCTGGCCAGAGGCCCCTCTTCTCCCCTCCTTCAGTGCGGACTGCAGCCCGAGGCCCCTGAACCTCCCCTCTCTTCACCCAGTGGAGCATACATGTTCAGCTTTAGAAGTTATTTACTTACTGATGGTTAGTAAATAACTTCTAAAGCTGAACATATTGCTGCAAGCCCAGCATCCCTCAGCCTGAGGCCCCTGCCCACCCCGCCCTCCACCTGGCTGGGGCATGGCTGCTGGGCATTCCTTGAAGCAGACTCTGGCTGGCAGCCCCTCTCCTCTGCTCCTTCCATGCAGCCAGGCAAGACGCCATCTTTGTCACCGAGTGACGGTTAACATAAGTCCCAGGAGACGGGCATGGCTATGGCCTTGCCTCCCGGGCTGGTGAAAGTCCCAGGAGATGGCCACAGCTGCTGTTGCCTCCTGGGGTGCTTGACACCTGTGTATGCAAATTAACTGCCATCTTTGTCAGATAATTTGCATAGTCACTCGGATTGGCTGGTGGGTGTGGCTTCAGCGTACTGGAGGGATGGTTAATTTGCATGTTTCTCTTTTATTATATAGGATTATCATATATACAATGATACATATTCACTTGCAGAAATATTGTGAAATATAGACAAACTCAAGAAGAAAATAAAAATAATCTGTAATCCCACCATTCACAGATAATATTAGTTAACATTTTGGAGTATAGTCTTTTAATGTTATTTCTATACCTATCTGTATACTTATTATCTTCCAATCTTTTCCATAGAAAAGAGTGAGAGAGAGAGAGAAAGAGAAGTAGAGAGGTAGGGGTGAAGGGAAGGAGGGAGGGAGAGAGAGAGGGAGACAGGGAGAATGTCTGTGTACATATATTTGTATGTGTATGTATTTGCATAGGTCTCTTAAATCCATGTTGAAACAATGAGAGAAATAGAAAGATAAAGAGATGGATAGATGATTACATACATAGCGAGATAGAGATAGATAGATGAAAGATAGATAATAGGCAATTCCCCCCTCCCCCCTCTGCCCTGGCATTTTCAGTACTAGATGATTTAAATGCTCAATTGCTTCTTTGACAATGTCAAAATTGTTTTTTCCAACCGCCTCTACCAATAAATAATACTCTTGCTTGCTCAATCAGAAGCAATTGTTGATCAAGTGATGAATGATGACTTAGAAGTTATGTGATTCCAGTCTTTCCATCTTGAGTCCTAAGAGTATTCAGGTTGATGGAAGACTGACCACAGGTAAAAAAATAAACCCTCCCCATGGTCATGTCACTTGCTACCAGACCACACAACACATTATATTTTAAATTGTTTATATAGCAAAACTAGATTGCCAGTAGAAATGACAAATCTCTTAGCTTTCTGGTTTCTAGTAGCGATCTGTGAAAAAGCACAAAATTGCTTCTAAGTTATATTAAGACTACTTTTATAATTCTTTGTTTTGAATTACAAATTGATCTGAATTCAGTTCCCAAAGGGAAGATATAATTAAGAACTACAATTGTCTGTACTATCTCCCTTAGGCAGGCTATAGCCAAAGAACACCTACAACAGACACCACTTGGAAGTCATACAGAAAAGACCCATGACCAAATTGCTCTCTAACAGACACTCAATCTTGCCCAACTCTTCTGCGGATAACCAGCTGAAACGGTTTAAAAATGCAAATATCTTCTAGCATTTCTAGTCCATATGGTTTCACCGGGGCCACATCTATGTGACCATAAAAATTTGTGGCCACTATGCCAGAGCCCAACCCCAAACCAGAAGACTATGTCTGAAATACATTAACTAGAAGGAACAAAGTGCCTGCTTCCAGGGCTCCACCACCTGAATTCCTCCCTCCTTTCCCCTTTTCCTTTCTCCTTCTTTAATTATTATTAAATACCTCAATGCTTTGAAGGTGTATTGATGAGGTGGATAGTGTTTTTAATGAAATAACTCAGGATATTGGTTATATGGGAAAATTTTTACAACCTAGACATATCAACAACTCATCTTCTAATTCAAGCATGTCAAACTCAAAGGCTAACATGGGCCAAATAAACAAGGCATGTGGCCCCTTGGGCCATAAGTTTGACATGCTTGTTCACATCCCTTATCCCTAATTAGTTCAGGAAAGGTAACTTTATTGCAATATTAATATTAAATTTAAAACTTTTATTGAGCATCTAACTTATTCTGACACCATTCTATGTACTAGATACTCCAAAATAAGGAGATATAGCCCATCTTCATGAATCTCGTAGTTAACTAGATATCTCATGTGAACCCTTCAAAAGATGATATCTACTGAGAAGGAATCCTGGTGGCTCATTGGGCTCACATTAAAACAAAAGAAAACAAAACGGATCTTATAGCAATCATTTCTATACAGGGGCCTCTCATGCAAACCACCCTTTAGGGAAAAGCTTGCACTAAGCTACCTGCTTCTTTCACTGAACTGATTGCCTGAAATCTGAGCCAGATCTTATAAAGAAGTTCCTGGAATCCTATTTCAACTTCTAAAATGTTTAGAAAAAGTATATAGGAGAGAATATGTGTAGGACCTAAATGTATGAGAGTAATTTTTCAAAAACACAGAAGGTCTAATTATATTGGGAAAGACTGACATAAAATTAAAATTTTCCAACCACAAAAATATTCCCATAAAGTTAAAATGCAAAAGCACAGATTAGAAGAAATCTTGCTATTCATACACAGAACCAATAGGAAATTAGTACCCAGAATATATATATAAAACTCCTACAAGACTATAAGAAAAAGACAAACAATACAAAAGAAAAATGAACAAAGGAGGATTTATAAAGAAGTAATTCACAAAAAAGAAACTATAAATGACCAAAAACATAGGAAAGGTGCTCAACCTCAGTAAAAATCAGAGAAATGAAAATTAAAACAACAAAGAGGTATAATTTCATACCACCCAACTCTCAAAACCTTTAAAAACCTAACAATACCAAATGTAGAATATAATGTAAGATAACAAGAAAATAAATATGTACAATTATGAAGTGCAATTTGGCAACATCTAGTAACATTGAATCCTATATAATAAAGATCTAATATGCTAAGTGCCTGGTCGTCCAGTTGGCTGTTCAACCAATCAAAGCATAATATGCTAACAATATGCTAAGGCCTCTCAACCACTGGCTATGATGTGCACTGACCACCAGGGGGCAGACGCTCCAATCAGTAGCTTAGTTTGCTGCTGGGGTCAGATTGATCAGGACTGAGTGAGATGGACCAGACATGCCCTGGAGTCCTCCCAGTGGTCCCTCCCAGGCTGCCCAATCTCCCACATCTCTCCCTGGCCCTGATTGTGCACTGGTGGGGTCCTTCAGCCTGGCCTGTGCCCTCTCACAATCCGGAACCCCTTGGGGAATGTCAGAGATCTATTTTCAGCCCGATCCCGCAGGCCAGGCTGAGGAACCCCACTGGTGCATGAATTTGTGCACTGGGCCTATAGTATATACATATTTTACAAACTAATAATACCATTCCTTGTTAAATAAGAATAATAATAATACAAACCTTCTTATAGGTTTATTATGTGCTAAGCTCTGTTCTAAATGTTTTATATATTAACTCATTTAATCCTTACAACAACCCCATGAGAGAGGTATGAATTGCACAGACAGGTTGAGTGACTTGTCCAAGGCCACATAACTAGGAAACAACACAGCAATCGGATACCAGAGTTCATGCTCTTAATCATTATGCTGTGCTACCTCTCTTTTTGCATATGCACATAAGGAGACTAGGCTACTGACTCAGTATTATTTGTACCATAAAGTTAAATGAATTGCTTTAACAGCAGATTAGATATAGGGAAAGAGAAGTAATGAACAATTGTTCACAAAAGAAATAAAAATATTGAGACTAAATACAGATTAAAAATAAAGACAGAAAATATAAAAAAGTACTATGTTTAAGAATTTTATGGATAAAATTTAAAAAACTATTAACAGACAAAAAAGGACTAGTAATAAAAAATTGGAATTAATCTAAATGCCATTAAGAGGAGAATAGAAATCAAATGTGGTATCTTCATGAAATGGAATATGGCATAGAAGTTAAAATGAATAAAATAGACTTATGTGCATAAATAACAATAAATCTGAAAACCTTAATATTGAGTGATGAAAAAGTAACTAAAAGGTAAGTATCAGATCATTGACCTAGAATTCATCATTATACATAACTAACCTATTAGGCAAAATTACTCCAATGCTAATAAGACAAGCTTCAGGGCCCCTTGCTTGTCTGGGCCCCTTTCAACGCTCTCAGGCTCTGGCAGTGTGTTCACATGGTCATATGTTTCTAAAATTTGTATAAGCAAAAGATTTTAATAAATTTGGTTAATGAAGTTACTTTTTAAGAAAATGGGTAGGGTAAGATTTGTCTCATTCTGTAAAATGCAATCTCTTACCTTTATTTTATTAAGTAATTAAATTAAGTGATACCACAGGTAAGAGGGCGTTGCACAGAAAATACTGTCAAGTGTTACCATTTGTAAAATGACAATCTATGTGCAAGTGTTAATAAGAATGCCAATAATATATCTGAAGTTTACTGAATATTCACTATATGTCAGATACTTTTGTATGTGTCTGACATGTATTTGTCTCATTTAATATTCCCAATGAGCCTAGGAGGGAAATACTATTATTATTTCCATTTTACATATTGGACCAAATATGTAATTTTTTGATAGTCCTATAAAATATCTAATCTAATAGAAGAGTAGTATTGAAATTGACCATTTCTTCAGTATGCCTAAGCCATGCCCACCAGCCAATCAGAGAGGCTGTATGCAAATTAACCCAGCCAAGATGGAGGCCAGCAGTCATGGAAGTAGAGTAAACAGGTGGCTTCCAGTGCACCAGGAGTAAACTGTCTGCCTAGGCTGGCTGGGCCTCTCTCTGCTCCTGACAACATATTTGCAACATTGTTTCAATTATAGAAGCCATGGAGCTGAACCAAACAGGTGGCTTCCATTGCACCAGCGATGGAGGAAACTGCCTGTCTGGGCCGGCTGGACATCTACTAAGGCAACATTCTTTCAATTATAGAAGCCATGGAGCTGAAGCCAACAGGAGGCTTCGTTACCTGCCTAGGCCTCGGCTTTAAAGCAACAGTATCAATTATAGAAGATAAATAAAGCCCAGAAACCTGCTTCCAGCCAGCCTTGCT
>PVJC01049915.1:0-10513 GCA_004026665.1 Murina feae
CTTTGAAAGAAAACATACAAGTTATGTGTTATAGACTTTATTATATTTGGCGTCATAAAGGTAAGCTTTATATTGAGCTGAAGGAAATTAAACATCTTGGACTTTAAACACAGTCATTTTAGGTGTAGTTGTGTATTTTATAACTAACTGAAATTTACACAATATTTCTCTCTTAAAAACATATATTCAATGTTCATTTAAAAATCATTGTAGAACCTGGCTGGTGTGGCTCATTGGTTGAGCATTGACTTATAAACCAGGAGGTCATGGCTTCATTCCTGATCAGGGCACATGCCTGGGTTGTGGGCTTGATGCCCAGTATGAAGTGTGCAGGAGGCAGCCGATCAATAATTCTCTCTCATCATTGATGTTTCTATCTCTCTCCCTCTCCCTTCCTCTCTGAAATCAATCCTGTATAATAAAGAGGGACTACGCAAATTGACACAAAGATGGCGGCACCCACTGCAGAGTTGGGGTTTCCATAACACAAGATGGCTGCACCCACAGCAAAGGCTGAGTTCCCCTAACCAACCTTAACAAGCAATCATCAGGGACCTGAGGCTGTGCCCTACCCCACCCTCCTGTGGGGCTTGACAGGGGACCTCAGGCTGTGCCTCCCACCCTGACACCAGACTGCGGGACCTCAGGCTGTGCTCCCCGCCCAGCAGGGCTTGACAGAGGATCTCAGGCTGTGCCCTCACTGGGTAGGATTTTATGGGGGACCTCAGGCCGTACCCCCTGCCCTGGTGCCAGGCTGCAGGACCTCAGACTGCACCCCTACCCCGGCACCAGGCTGGGGGACCTCAGGCCATGCCTCCCACCCAGTGGGGCTTAATGGGGGACCTGAGGCTGTGTCCCACACCCCCCCCCCCCCGCACTGGGCCATGGAACCTGAGGCCACACCCCCCACCTGGCAGGACTTGACAGAGGACCTCAGGCCACACTCCCAACCTGGTGGGGCTTGATGGGGGACCTCAAGGTATAGCCCCCCACCACCCCAGTGCTGCGCCGGGGGACCTCAGGCTTCTCCCCTTGCCCTGAGCTGAGGGACCTCAGGCCATGCCCCCTGCCTAGCAAGGCTTGACGGGGACCTCAAGGCTCAACCCCTGCCCCAGCCTGGGCTGGGGACCTCAGGCCGCTTGGCCAGGGGATCTGAGGCTGCGCTCTCCTGCCTGGTGGGGCTTGACATGGGTGGGACCAGCCAGGTCTGAATCTAGTCCAGTGTGGGGGGTGGCCGGGTCTGGGTCTCGCGTGATTTTTAGGTACATGTGGGTGGGTGGGGACTTGACTCTGGGTCCCATGGTACACCCCAGACTCTGACAGGAGGAAGATTTTCATATACATTTTACTAATTTTCTTTCATCTCTGACACTTCTATTATAGTGAAAGGGCAAATAGCAATATTAAAATATTTCCTCTAATTAATCCCCTTTTAATGTGCATGAATTTTGTGCACCAGGCCACTAGTGTGTGTGTGTGTGTGTGTGTGTGTGTGTGTATAAATATTAAGTGTATACAGTGTACTTGAATGTACTGGATGCTGGGACACAATGGTAAACAAAGCAGCCCTACTCTCAAAGCTCAATCCTTGTGTAGGATTTATATGACAGCCTCAGAAACTCCAGATAATCTCAGTAATTGAAGGAGAAAATTATTTCTGCACATAAAAACGTCTCTATAGTATGATAATTGGGGTGTCCAACTCAATTTCCTGATTGCTAGCCAAGAGCCCAGTCTACTTAGAAATCACTACACATCAGAATATTGAAACTGATCATGTCATATGATTACAGTTAAATATATGACATGCACATGCGATTCAGACACCAAGTGCTGTCTTTTCTGTTTATGAAAATGGATAGAGAAGACTTTTATCCATATGAAACATATTATTTCCCCAAACTCTCTTTTTTCTTTATGCATTCTCTGTAACTTAGTTTTTTGTCAGAAGAGAAATTTGATCCTACTTCAACTAATTGTATTATCTGATTGTTTGTGTCTTTGAATTGCATTGTCACTGACACTTCAAAAAACAACTAGATGTGGAACCTGACACCTACTTCCAAATGTCAGCCTTGAATTTCATCGTCATGGTAAGAAGGAAAATCCGGACAGGAGTTTTACCCACCAGACATAGACCATCCATTGTTCTGCTCCTCAATCTCAATGACAGTTTCTCATTTGTCCAGAAGCTGTTTCTATGACAGAAACATGCTTTCTCTGTCTTAAGCAGTTCTGGAATTATAATTAAAAAACAATTAAAAAGTCAGCTGAATCCTGGCCTGTCAGTCAGCCTGAAATTTACATGAATGCAATGAAGTGCCCAGTGGCAGCTGACCTGTAATGGACATGCAGCTTGAGAGAGAAATAAATGCTATTGTTGTGAGCTACCAGGTGTTGGAGTCATCTTATGCCAACCGAACTGAACTTTGCTGAGGACCCAGCTTCTAATCAAGTCTTGAGGTTCCAACTTTTCCCTTTTGTTTCTCTCACTTTCTCCTTTATTCTCTCGCCTTCTCCTTCTTCCTCCTGGTCCTTCTTCCCTTTTCTTCCCCCTCTTCTGCAAATGTATCCTCAGGTGATACTTATTGCTTTCTGAACTTCTCCTTTCTCTAATAATTGTGCTTAGAATTAAGCATTCCAGTTTCTCTTCTTAAGTTTGCTCTTCATTGTGTCCATCACTTTAATGTTTTTTTAAAAAATAAATTTTATTGATTTTTTTACAGAGGAAGGGAGAGGTATAGAGAGCTAGAAACATCAATGAGAGAGAAACATCTATCAGCTGCCTCCTGCACACTCCCTACTGGGGATGTGCCCGCAACCAAGGTACATGCCCTTGACCGGAATCAAATCCGGGACCCTTCAGTGCGCAGGCGGATGCTCTATCCACCGAGCCAAACCAGTTAGGGCAGCATCACTTTCACTTTTCTGGTGTTTCCAGCCAGAGGCACAGGTGAATGGCGGGGGCTCAAATAAAATTCTCCTGCTGCTCATTTTTCTTGTCCTGTATTTCCCCCACATCGCTGTCCTGATGAAGTCAGATTAAAATTAGCATCCAGAAGCTCTTTGGGTGGGAATAAAAGCTACCACCTGGGAAATTAGGGGTGTTTCTTAAAGAGACTAAGAGCTAATTATAGGCATGTAAGTCTCATGTGTTCTCTTTTAGCATCGGCAACCTCCTGAATCACTGCCCCGTTGCCAGCTGCAGGTCCTAGCTCCAAAGTAAGTCTGGCCAGTGCTGAAAGTCTAGCTGACTAATCCAACCTTCATGTTCACCCAGGACTTACTTAAGCATCCAGAATTGCTTGACACGTAGATTCCTTCATCCTGAGGTATCTGCACCTGGTAAATGATGTAAAGGGAAGATGGGGGCAAAGAGTGCTCCTCTTAATCATGCCCAATTTCAATTTCACATTTATGCAACTTATATGAATAAACTAGGGGCCCGGTACACAAAAATTTGTGCACTTGGGGTGGAAGGAGTCCCTCAGCCCGGCCTGTGCCCTCTCACAGTCTGGGACCCCTCAGTGGATGTCCTATGATGGCCCCAGTCTGCCAGGTGCCTTCTGTGTGTGTGTGTGTGTGTGTGAGACCACTGGGGACCTGCCCCCAGACGCATCTGAGGCTCGGAGCAGTCCTCCTGTGTGTGAATACCTGCCGGGGGCCTGCCCCCAGGCACACCGTGGAGGCTTGGAGCAGGCACCCCCTCTATGTTGATCTCTCAGACTCTTGCCCTCCCCTGCATGTTGTTCTCTTTTGTGAGCTGTGACCAGGGCTGGGTGCTGCCTGCCTCCCAAGCTTGCCTACTGCCCATCTTCCTCCAGCCACCAGAAAGCAGGGAAATCTCTGCCTTGTGGTCAGGCCAGCCTTTTCCTGCTCCCTGATCCCCGGAAGGGACCTGGGAAGCCACCAAGCAGCTGCCAACTCTTTCCCACTCACCCATTCCCTGCTGCCTTCCTTTCCCACTTTCCGGTGCTGCCAAGGGGTCTGGGGAGTTGCCAAGCAGGACCCCGGCCCCTGCAGCCTTGCTTTCTCTCTCCCTGGTGCCCCACAAAGGGCCTGGGCAGCCACCAAGCAGGCCAAGACCCCCCCGCCGCCTCTTTCCCGCTCCCCGTCCCACCACCTTGCTTTCCCACTTCCTGGTGCCCTGCAAGGGGCCTGGAAAGCTCTCCAAGCAGGCCACTGACCCCCTGCTGCTTGCCTCTTTCCCGCTCCCCGATACCCCTCCAAGGGCCTGGACAGCTGCCAAGCAGGCCGCCGACCCCCTGCCACCTCTTACCTGCTCCCCGATGCCCAGCAAAGGGCCTGGGAAGCCCACTAAGCGGGCCGCCGACCCCCTGCCGCCTCTTACCCGCTTCCCGGTGCCCTCCAACCCTGCCGCCTCTTTCCCACTCACTGGTCCTGGGTCCTGCGCTGTCCCGCCCTGCAGCCGCTCTGTGCACTCGGGAGGTCCCTCAGCCCGGCCTGTGCCCTCTCACAGTCTGGGACCCCTCGGGGGATGTCCACCTGCTGGCGTGCCTGACCAGCCTGGGTGAGGGGCTTTCAGGCTGCCCACAGCTCTCATTGACCCAATGTCCCAGCAAGGCTGGCTGGACGCAGGTTTTTAGGGTTTGTTTATCTCCTATAATTGATGCTGTTCCTTCAAGGCCTGGGGTTTGTTTATCTTCTATAATTGATACACTGTTCCTTTAAGGCGGCCTATTAACTACTAAGGAAGATTCCTCTCTGCTTCACCTCGCAGCGTCTATAATGAGACAATGTTACTTTTACTGGTTAGACCCGGGCTGCTCTTTCCTTCAGCTCCCGAGGATTCTATGATTGTTATATTGTTTCAAACCTGTGTTTCGCTAGAGCCAGTTTAAGTGGAGCGGGCGCAGCTTCACTTTCGCTCCTGCCGCAATGGAAACTGCTGTTTACTCAGGTCTGTGAGTGGCGGCCTCCATGTTGGCTGGGCTAATTTGCATACATCCGCTCTGATTGGCTGGTGGGCGTGGCTTACCCCATCTCGGAGAAATGGTTAGTTTTACTATTTCGCTTTTATTAGTTTAGATAACTAGTGCAATGTTTCTTAATCTTCTGGCCCTTTAAATACAGTTCCTCATGTTGTGGAACCAACCATAAAATTATTTTCTTTGCTACTTCATAACTGTAATGTTGCTACTGTTATGAATCGTAATGTAAATATCTGATATGCAGGATGGTCTTAGGCAACCCCTGTGATAGGGTTAGGTTGTTCGACTGCCAAAGGGGTCACGACCCATAGGTTAAGAACCGCTGAAATAGTGTCATTTGATTCACCAACCTTCACACAATCAATCCATAATCCACCACCTTTGTAGGAAGCAAATGTGCACAGCCCATGCCAGAAGAATCTCCGGAGGGGTGGTCCTATTGGACAGTAGTGGGAGGAGCTGGTTTTCTGAAGTCAGCACAGTGTACATCAGTTTCAAGTCTGACTCCATTGGCACAAAAAGGGAGTATTGCTCACTGCCATCGAGTAAACACACACACACTAGTCCAGTAAAATGACTGAGGGATTTAATTTTCCCTCTGAATTTCAACCTTAGATTGTATATTGTGCTCTATGGAGCCCATTTATCTTTCTCACCTGAAAATACAGGATATGTCTGCCCGGGTGGGTTTTCTGGGCATCTGGAAGCAAAATTTTAGGAGAAATTCAGTTTGCAAGATAGTTGGTTGTTCAGGAGTAGCCCATGTAGTTCCTCCAGGGAAAGTCCTGTTGGCACAGTTGAACTGGGAGTTTAAAGGAGTCTGCCGTGTGAGGGTGAAGATGGGTGGGTGAGGAGAGGAAAGAGGGGTTACAGTCGAAGAAGTAACACCATAGAGTTTTAGGAAAATGCAAAGGTTCTAGAAAAGAACCTTCTCTAGGTTATACTTTTCTGGTTCAAAACTTAAATGCGTAGTTCAGAAAGACAGAAAATTGTCCAGTTTATCTTGTTGTTTTTTGTTTGTTTGTTTGTTTGTTTTGCCACAATTTCCAACTAGACAAAATTAGGGTAAAGCTGATTCCAAAGCCTATTAAGACCTGATGGTAATTGGAATTCTATAGCTTCTAGAAAGCTGATGGGCAGTTTTCACAATGTACAGTAGTACCTCCCCTTATCCTCAGGAATGTGTTCCAAAACCCCCAGTGGATGCCTTAGGCTACATAGTAGTACTAAACCCTATCTATACTTTGTTTTTTCTTCTGTACATACATACCTATAATAACATTTAATTTATGAATTAGGCACAGTAAGATATCAATAACTAATAATAAAATAGAACAATTGTAACAACATACTATAGTAAAAGTTATGTGAATGTGGTCTCTCTCTCTCTCTCTCTCTCTCTCTCTCTCTCTCTCTCTCTCTCTCAATACCCCATTGTACTGTGCTCAGCACTCTACAGCTTCTCTTTGGCATATCCAAACTGCCAGCATCACACTTCTTGAACTTTTGGGCCATTATGAAGTAAAATACAAATTACTTGAACATAGGAACTGAGATAAAGTGACATGTGATCTGATAACCAAGTTGGCTACTAAGTGGGTAACAGTGAGGTAGAGTGTATAGTGTGGATACCCTGGACAAGGGGATGGTTCATGTCTCAGGTGGGATGAAGTGGACTGCCTAGAGATTTTATCACAATACTCCGAATAGTGTGAAATTTAAAACTTATGAACTGTTTATTTCTGGAATTTTCTATTTAATATTTTTACAAAAGTTGTCCTCAGGTGACTGTAACTGTGGAAAGTAAAAGTACAGATAAGGAGGGACTGCTGTATAAGAATCTCTGTGGAATTTCTCGTGCTCTTCCTTGCCAGCTTAGAAAGAGGGAGAAGAAAGGAGAGTGGTGGATGGGATAGTCCACCTAGGACATATTTGTCTTACAGGTTTTATGTAATTCAGCAAACTGGTTCTTAATTTTTCTGTGCTCACTATGGAAACCTTTGCTGGTCATTAAATTCCTATCTTTTTCTGTTCCATGCCCAGTTGTTTTTGCTTGTGTGTGTTTTTTTAGATTATTATCTACCTTAAATGTTGTTTTAAAAGTTTCTTTCTGGGAGCAAGAGCCATTTTGCTAAATACTTTATACACTTTTCATGCTTATAAAACTGTCTTGATAAAGATTTTAAAAATATATTCTTGACTATGATTTACACCTTGTCCCGGAAGGTAAAGCAGAGCAGAGGAATCCTATATTGAATATTCTGGTCACCACATACAATTGCTAGGAAGAAAAAAAACAATAGAAACAATTAAAAGTGTGTCAAGCATAATAAAAAGAACAATTACCAATCAAACAAATGGTTATCATCTTGACAGTTTGAGATACAAGGTAAGCCCAGAAAGTATAGCATTTGAATTCATGAGAAAAAGAAATGCACTGTTTTTCAAAAAAATATATATTTTTTATTAATTTCAGAGAGGAAGGGAGAGGGATAGAGAGATAAAAACATCAATGATGAGAAAGAATCATTGATCTGCTGCCTCCTGCATGCCTCACACTGGGAATCGAGCTCGTAACCCAGGTGTGTGTCCCGATGACCTGGGTCCTGACTGGTTTGGCTCAGTGGATAGAGGGTCGGCCTGCGGACTCAAGGGTTCCAGGTTCGATTCCAGTCAAAGGACAGGTACCTTGGTTGCAGGCACATCTCCAGTAGGGAGTGTGCAGGAGGCAGCTGATGGATGTTTCTCTCTTGTCGATGTTTCTAACTCTCTATCCCTCTCCCTTCCTCTCTGTAAAACAAATAAACAAACAAACAAAACTGTAACCTGGTTCATTGGTTGATGTGCAACTGCTGAGCCATGCCAGTAGTCCCCGATGGTGATTATTTTTTGGTTTTACTTTTTGTACATAATGTTTCAATTTCTTTCTTTTCCTTCTTATTTGTGCAGCCAAGTTGGCTTATCTTCATGTGCACCCAATCCTATCTAATAAAGAGGGAATATGCTAATTGACCCTCACACCATCTCAAAGATGGTGGTGCCCACAGCCAGTGAGGAGGGAATATGCTAATTGACTGCCCCATCCTCAAAGATGGTGGCACCCACAACCACAAGATGGCAGCACCCAGTCCCCTCAGCCCTCCAGCTTCCCAAGGCAGGCCTGAGGTGCAGGCAAGCCTTGGATGGCAGCTGCCCAGCCACTCAGGGCTACCCAAGGCTCAGGTAACTAGCGCTGGCCGAGGCTTGTGCTGCCAGCAGTGGCAGCAGCAGGGATGTGATGGGGACATCGCCTTGCCCTAATCGCCAGATCGCCTCCTGCCCCTGAGGGCTCCTGGACGGTGAGAGGGGCCAGGCCGGGCTGAGGGACGCCCCCTCCAGTGAATGAATTTTCTTGACTATGACTTACACCTTGTCCCGGAAGGTAAAGCAGAGCAGAGGAGTCTTATATTGAATATTCTGGTCACCACATACAATTGCTAGGAAGAAAAAAAACAATAGAAACAAGCATAATAAAAAGAACAATTACCAATCAAACAAATGGTTATCATCTTGACAGTTTATCTTTATCATAGTTTTATCATAGTTGCTATTTTCAAAGCCTTCACCACATGATAAATTAACTCATTGATGTATTAGATTCATATTTGATAGCAAGTCATACCCAGGAACTATTCTTATATTTCCTCATTACAGCTCATTTTTTATCAATGGAAGTAAGCATTTTTCATGAAAGTAACATTGGCTTCTGAGGATTTTTTTTACATTTAAGAGAAACACTTTGTTGTTATTATCGTTTGATTATTACTGCTACTTCTTGTGCAATTTTATTTTTATAAATACATTGCCTGAGATGATGACTTTAGCTTCCCAGGAACCACTTAAGCTTACTTTCTGGTTTATGTTAAATCAGCAAACAAGTGACTCTAAATTATCAAGGTATTATTACATTAAATATGAAATGGGATTTTAAAAAATGTATGTTAGTGGATACTATCTGAATTCCTCTTAGGGAGACAAATGTTTTTTAAAACTACCTATGTACTAGTAGTGTGAAGATGAGGACTGAGGATTATAGTCTAGAAGGTAATATATGGAAGCATTAGCTAAGCTATTCAGCTTGGAAAGTTATCACCGAATTGGGGGTTTCAGTAAGGAAGAGAAAATAAGAGAGGGATTAGTCAGATAGAAATGGTCAGATTATGTGGCAGACTACTGGGGCCTGAAGAGAACTAGTTGGTGATAATTCCTGCTCACTGGCCATTGAAGGAATTTTAGGAAAAGGATGATCAAATACTCAGTTTTAAAATGTCTATCATGTAATTTTGTGCTGTTTAACTCCCCTCTGCCATTACCTTAAAACCTCAAAAAAGTCATGTAGACAAATAATTGACATCATTTTGGAGAAATCAAGGAATAGTCTTGCTCCTCCCTGTTTTGTGTAAGATGAAGCAAAAAGAATAATGCCTGGGAATGGAATAACAGTAAGAATAGGAAAAGCTTCTGCACAGCGAAACGAATCATCAACAAAATGAAAAGGTAGCCCACTGTGTGGAAGAACATACAGTATTTGCCAATGAAACATCTGATAAGGGATTAATATCCAAAATGTATAAGGAACTCATACAATTTAAAAAAAGAAGACAAAAAATCCAATTAAAAAATGGGCAGTGGACCTAAATAGACACTTCTCTAAAGTGGACATACAGATGGCCAAGAGACACGAAAAAATGCTCAAAATCATTAATCATCAGAGAGATTCAAATTAAAATGACTGAGATATCACTTCATACCTGGCTACCATCAACAAATCAACAAATGACAAGTGCTGGAGAGGATGTGGAGAAAAGAGAACCCTCATACACTGCTGATGGGAATGCAGACTAGTGCAGTCACTATGGAAAAAGTATGGAGTTGCACAAAAAAATTATATATGGAACTGCCATTTGACCAAGTGATCCCACTTCTAGGAACATATATGAAGAAACCTGAAACACCAATCAGAAAGAATATATGCACCCCTATGTTCATAGCAGCACAATTTACAATAGCTATGATCTGGAAACAGCCCAAGTGCCCATCAGTAGATGAGTGGATAAAAAAAGCTGTGGTATATTTACATGATGGAAAAGTAAAAAGAGAAGGATCTCTTACCTTTGAGACAGCATGCAGAGACCCAGAGAGTATTATGCTAAGAGAAAGACAAGTATCGCATGACCTTACTCAGATATAAAATCTAAAGAACAAAATAAACAGATGAACAAAATAGATCCAGAGACATAGAAAAATGGGACAGACTGATGAATCTCAGAGGAAGGCTGGGGTGGCCGGTGGTGGGAAAAAATTAACCAAAGAACTTATATGCATATCTTCTATAATAAAAGAGAAACATGCAAATGTGACCGTTACCACCAGCCAATCAGAGCGGCTGTATGCAAATTAACCCAGCCAAGATGGAGGCCAACAGCCACAGAACTAGAGCAAACCAAAGGGTTCTGTTGCAACTGCCTGCCTATGCTGGCAGTTGGAAGTGGCACCAGGGCACCAGGGCACCAGGAAGTGGG
>PVJC01049916.1:0-11990 GCA_004026665.1 Murina feae
ACCAGCCAACTAGTATTATATGAAATGCTGAAAGGTATCCTTTGAGAAGAGGAAGAAGAAGAAAAAGTAAAGATAAAAATTATGAACAACAAATACATATCTATTAACAAGTGAATCTAAAAATCAAGAGAATAAAAAATCTGATGAACAGAATAAACTGGTGAATAGAATAGAATCAGAGGCATAGAAAGTGATTGGACTGACAATTTTTGGGGGAAAAAGGGTGTTGGGGTGCAGGAAGAGACCGTACAATAATCATACACCTACGGATGAGAACGGGGGTGGGGGGTGGGGTAAGGACAGAGGGTGGGGTGGGAACTGGGAGGAAGGGAGCTATGAGGGGGAAAAAAGAGGAACAACTGTAATAATCTGAACAATAAAGATTAAAAAAAAAAATCAACTTGTCACCCTGACCGGTTTGGCTCAGTGGCGAGAGCCTCGGCCTGTGGACTGAAAGGTCCCAGGTTTGATTCTGGTCAAGGGCATGTACCTTGGTTGCGGGCACATCCCCAGCAGGGGGTGTGCAGGAGGCAGCTGATCGATGTTTCTCTCATCAATGTTTCTAACTCTCTATCCCTCTCCCTTCCTCTCTGTAAGAAATCAATAAAAATATATTTTTAAAAAATCAACTTGTCAAAAGAGCCCTTGGCAATGAGGGCTGGGACACCAGGGTTAAAAGCACTACCTCACATACAAATATCAAAAGCAAGAAAATAACTAGACTTCAGCAGGCACTGTGTTAAGTACTTTCCTGCTGTGGGAAATAATGTGACTTGATTTTCCCAACCTCTATGCCACCCTCCCAGCGGAAGAGACTGGAAATTAAAATCCTGGTTCCTAGCCTCCCGTGTGCAGCAGTGCCCTGGGTGAGTGTTGCACGCCGTGGGGATCTGAAAGGCAGTCATGAGCCAGAGGCCCCTGTCTTGCTTCCACAGCCGCTGCTCTTGTTCAGAATGAGCAGCGAGGAGGCTGTATTTAGTGTTTCAGAATCCTGGTCACTGCTTTGCTGGTGCTTAGAGAGCTCAGTGGTGGTTGCCCTGGTGGCTCCTGGAGGTCAGGCAGGAACAGTTCCTGACCTCTGGATGCAGCAACTGTGCTGTGTCCTTGGACCGTACAGCCCTGATTTCTACTGTCCCAGCCTTTCCAATGGGTTTGTAAGTACTTCCTTCCTCACATGCAATTGCTTTTTCCTTGAAATACCTGCCCTGTTTTCCTGACTGGCACCCCTGCATTATCTTTTAGTCCCCTCAGCAACTGGCTCTCTAGGGTAGGTAATTGCTCCATTGCCTGTCTTACAGATAACCATCAAGTCCGCTTCTGTTTGTGGCATCTTGCAATTTATGGTCTTATCTTTTTCTCCAAAGGAATTTGGATCTATATCATGTTTCAAAAGCCAGGGCATGTGCTTAGAACATGGATGCTTCTTTTTGTGATAAATTTGTACCCGAAGCAGAAAGAAACAGAATGTAATGGCAAGTTGCAGAGGAAATGGTGTTATCTTTGGTAGAAAATGATGTTGTCATCTGTGGACATAAATTCAATCCCAAACTAGCTGGCTTCCTGCTGAGAAAGTCACAATTTCAAGTTCACAAAATGAATCTCTAACCACAGACAAGCAGTGACAAATGAGGGTCTTGCTCATGAGCAATTTGGACAAGAGAATGTGAACGGCTGCAGTGGCCCATTACCAACTGGGAGACCAAACTAAAATATAGCTTTCTTTGGCTGCATCAATACTGTTATCTAATTATCTAAACTCTAAGAATTCTCACCTTGAGATCCCCATAGCTCACATGATTTTTCTCTCTGTAGACTAAGACACTGACCACTCCATGGACATACCAAGTAACTGCTCTGAAGCAGTTTATGTCAGGCTTGAGAGGAAGAAAATAATCATTTCCTAACTGGCCATGTCGTCATGTTTGCAGAGCGCTCACCCCTCACCCTCCAGCAGTGGTCCTGTGTTCTGGAGAAGGACAGCAGGACAGACTGATTTTTCTACTGCGCCTAATGCTGCCTGCAAGCTTTTATTTCAGCTTTGGGATTATCTTTGTCCTTCCACTCTTTGGGCCACTTGACAGTTTAAAAGTCCATCCTTCCAGAGGCTGGAATTCATGGTGAGAATTTAAACTCAGGCCAGTGAATCTGATTTCTTAGTATAATTAGAATCTCTAAGTGGTAACTTTGTTCCACCCTTCCAATAAGTCAAACAAAGAGGCAGCCATCAGGAATTGGGGTGAGGTCAAATTTTAAGAATTTATAATATCTTATTTTTGTTTGGCTTTTTTTTATTCACCAAAAAATAGTATGTAGAATTGAGTCATTTTTTAATGTAAGTGTAAGAAACTATTACACAGAAATCCTTTGAGAGAGGATTTCTAAATATAAGATTATAAGTTACTCATTTAAACCAATAAATCAGCTCTCGGTTATTATCAGCAAATACTCTTCATTGTTAACCTTTTAATAACTCAGAATAATTGCAAGCTCATTTATGAACCAGGACACTTTAGATCCATGAAGAAATTTCACTAGTACATTGTAAGTCAGATTCTCCAAGCACTGATATGATTTACTTTACCCATAATTAGGACAGCCAACAATGTAGTAAACAGCACCATATGTAGCACAGCAGAAAAACTGATAGGACTTTCAGAGGGAGTACACATTCAAGCAGTAACTTAGCTTCAGATGACATAAATGTTCCTTGCTACCTACTTGCTTATGCAGAAAATGAAATTCAACTATTTTCTCACTTGTCACTTCATTCCCTGTAATTTACCACCATTTGTATTTTGATTATTTTTCTCCAATAAACTATATTTCCAGTTTCATTCCAGTCTGGGATTTTTATAACACTTGTGCTCCCCATATCACCTGGGATATTGTCAACAGGTCAGGATCTTTGCAAGGGAACAAAGTAATAGGTTGGCAAAGTTTTATCAACAATCACCTATGATCTGTAACAGTAAAGAACTCCCCAAAACATGGAAGTCTATTTAGGTATTTCAAATGGAGGCTCTCCTTTCATCCCATTGGCAGGGCATTCAGGACAAACATTTGTTTATAGTCATAAACCAATAGCCCATTCTTAAAGATTTGGCAAAAAAGGATGCCTGGTAGTAAAGGGATTCTATTTGGAATTTATGTCAAGAATTTAAATAAACAGCCCTTTTGTGTGAAATTAGTTTGATTACTAGACTGCAATTCTTTGAAGGCAGCAACCTTATCTTCCCCTCCTGGTATCCCTAGCAACCAATGGGGCATGACACACAGTGGGTTCTTTCTAAATATCTGATGAACTGAGTTCTCAGTATCCCCAAATATTATAACACTCTCCTCTCTAATGATAGTCAATAACTTTGGGGATGAAGCTCCTGCTTTCTACAGACCCTCTCTCCTGGTTGATGAGATCACAGAAACCTAATGCAGTGAAGTTGAAAGCTCAGTGCTGTCTCTCTTCCATTTTTGTTTGAACAATATTTCCACGTTACTATAGTAACACCTGGTACTGGGATGCTCTGTAAATGAAAGTGGAAGGAGGAGGAGATCATGAGTGATGCAGTTCACAGAAAAATCTGCCCAGAGGGCAACCTCTTTGGCAATCTGCAAAGCTTGTCCTTGTCCCATTTTATAATAAGTGCATTTAAATAATACATGACAATATACAGAATAGATACAAATACGCTGAAACTGAGAGCCATTGAGTCCAGGAAAACTGCATTAAGTCTGAGATTATAGGTACGTAAATATTTTAAGACATTTAAAAATATACTAGAGGGAATTTAGTCCACAGAAAAGATACTTTCTCATTTCAGCACATTACACTGGGACATCTGAATGGTGAACTGGTTACTGCAGGTACAAAAGGCAGAGTCAGACTAATGAAACAGGCATCTGTTAGTGATACGGGCCCTCTGATGTGTGCAAATTTAAGGCCAGGTATGGCCAAAGCTGGAGCCAGAGTCTGAGACAGAAGGAGAAGAGGGCATGCAGTGTCTACACTTGGACCACAGAGTCAAGTTTCTCTACTCCACTTGTGCACTGTGGAGCTTACTAAAACCCACGCTGGGAGTGCTCCTGCCTGGCTGAAGCAGGCGCTACAGCACCACAGGAAACCTGTCCTGCAAGACAACCTTGTGTGAGGACATTTGAAGAAAACTGTGAGGGCTTCTTCAATTATGACTTCATTAAAATATTTGGGCTTCAAACCTCCATCAACATTTATTGGAATTCACAGCTTCTTAAAATGGAATATTCAATGATAAATTAATTCAGCGTGGACCTTGTGAGATGGGAAAACAGAGTGCTCAGGGCACCCTTTATATTCCTCCTGGGAAAGAATAATTTCTCTGCCATTGTACACTAGGAAGTCTCAGGAATGAATAGGCAGAAGAGGTAAATTAGAGCATGAGGCTCTCACTGATTCACAGATAGGAAGAGTGGAGATGCCAGCATTAAGGAAAAGGTCTAAACTGTCCCTGCTACAGAAAGACCACAGACAACACAGAAATCAAAGGGCTGCTGTGTCTATTACTGATGGTAGCTGACTTGGTCTCCATAGCGAGCTCCATCTCAAAACCTAACTTTTAGGTGGGCTGTTTGTGAAGATTCCCACAGGGACACAAGGGTGCGAACCTCCTACGTAGCTCCAACTCATCTTTTATGGTCATAGCCCTTAGCTACTTCATTTGCTCTTTACTTAGTAACAGCTCACACAGGGAGGGGAAGGAGGAAAGGCAAATCTAAGTCTTTGAACTTAAATTCGCCAGTTCAAGCTTTAAGACACTACTGAAGAGGACAGGTAGAGCTGATGCAGTCAAAGGGAATAACAGAATACACCTTTAGGTTTTGTTCTGGAGGGAGGGGTGTTAGGTTTTAAGGGGCAGTGATATTATGAGGTCAGGTCCAACTATTGCAAATTTCCCGATAAGGTCAATACTTAAATCATGTAAAAATGTACTGGTTTTCTATGGATTAGGAAGAATACATTTGTAACTACTTCAGTGACTGGTTATAAACTTTCAGAGACGGAATGAGAATGCAATCTTGTCCACCGCGGCAGAGACGGATCACTTTGATAAATTCTTTATGATGTCACCTCATCTCCCGCAACTCTTGGATTGGTTAAGAGTCTACAGTTAATCCTTCAACAACTCCCACAAGCACCTCATTACTCATCAGGTTATGACATCTTGGGTCATAACAGAGGTGCTGTTACATAACGCAGGCGCTGTGTAGCAGCCTCAGGTCATGAATATTGAGAGACAGCTGCAAATGGGTTGATATCAATAAAGATCTCCTGCCAACCTTTACCCAAGAAATAAACCAGAAGAAGGCATGGTGTCCTTGCAGGTGTGACAGGTGGGAGCACTGTGTCCTTTGCAGCTTTCGTGACAGCCATCACCCCCCATCAAGCCACGATTTTACAGTTATGTTTGTGGGTAAGATTGACTGGTAATTTCCTTTTTGCATATTATCCTTTTCTGGCGTTTGCATTACGATTATAGTAATCTCTTAAAGTGAGCTGTGAAGCATTTAACTGGTTGGTTTAGTCCATTGACATTTATTGTGTTTACTGATATTTATATTTATGTCTACCTTATCCTTTTTATCCAACTTTCTCCATGCCCATTTCCCCCTCTGTAGTGGCATCCTTTGGATTCCCCCCCCCCCTTTTTTATTTTAATAGCTTTTGTGTTCTACTTACTTGGAAGTTATTTCTATTCTTTTAATCATTCACTTGAAATTTTGCAATACCTACTTAACTTGACATCTAAGTTAATTGATATATTTTCCTTCCTCTTACACTATAAAAAATAATTTGATTCTGTTCAACCCTCCCAACTTAAATGCTATTCTTGTCCGGTATGTTTACTGTTTTCTATTTAACCCTACAAATTAGACATTATATTGTTTAATACAGAAAGCAATTTGCCAATGTCTTTGATGGTTTTTTCTTACATTTAAGACCTTCCTTCTGACAAAAATTTTATTTTTTTCCTGAAGCATGTCTTTTAGAAGTTCATTACAACATATAAAAATGTCTTTATTTTGCTCTCATGCTTTAAAGACAGTTTCATTGGATCCACAATTCTAAGTTTACAGTTATCAACTATGAGCACTTTAAAGGTATTATTGCACTGTCTCCTGGATGCCATAGTGGCTGCTGAGCAATCAACTGTCGCTTTACATATTGTTCCTTCATAACTAACCTTTTCTTCTGGCTGCTTTTAAGACCATCTCTTTATCGGCCATCTCAGTATATGCACGTGTAGAGTTCTTTTTATTTATTTCTCCAGACTCACAGTACTTCTAAAATCTGAGTATTAATATGTTTTTTTGTAAATCCTAGGAAATATCCTGAGCTATTATGTTTTCAAATATTTCTTCTCTCTCATTATCTCTATTCTCTCCTTGAATCCCCAACTACACCTATGTCAGGCCTTCTCATACTATCTTCTATGTCTCAATCATGCTTTTAAATTTTTTATCTTCTTCCTTCTCTATAATATATTACTATTTTTTCTTTACTAACAGCCATACAATGACTGATCAGTTTGTTCACTGGCAGGCTTTATTGCAGGTGGATTTTTCCTAGGCACATTCATTCAACCTACAAATCCTATATAATAAAAGCGTAATGTGCAAATTGACCCTAACAGCAGAATGACTGGGAATGACTGTTCACAATGATACACACTGACCACCAGGGGGTAGATGTTCAATGCAGGAGATACACCCTGGTGGTCAGTGTGCTCCCACAAGGAGAGCACTGCTCAGCCACAAGCCAGGCTAATGGCTGCCAGTACAGCAGTGGTGGTGGGAGCCTCTCCCACCTCCTCAGCAGTGCTAAGGATGTCTGACTTCAGCTTAAGCCTGTTCTCTGCTGGCAAGTGGACACCCCCACGGGTTCCCATACTGCGAGAGAGATATCTGACTGCCAACTTAGGCCTAATTGCCTGGGGAGTGGACCTAAGCCAGTAGGTGGACATCCCTCAAGGGGTCCCAGACTGTGAGAAGGCACAGGCCGGGCTGAGGGACCCTCCCGAGTGCACAAATTTTTGTGCACTGGGCCTCTAGTATTTAATGAATGTCTTCTGTATGTTCCTTTATAGAAATATGACTTGTTTCTTTACATGACATATTTAGGATCCCAAATAGTGCTGCATCCAAGTTTACAATTCAGTTTTTAAAATTACCCTTCCAATTACCTACTTCCCACACCTACTGGAATTAACTAGAAATTCTGTGAGATCAGGCCTCTTATCTTTTCCTTTATTTTCTTTAATTCGGGCAAATGTCAGTGATATTACAGAACACTGTAATAAAGTGACTATTTCAATAAATTAAGTTATAATCTTTCTGTTGATGGAGGGTCTTGCCTTTTGTTTGGAAAAATGCAATACCTGTGAAGTGCAGTAAAGCTAAAAGCAATAAAATGAGATATGCTGGTATCATACATGACTACAACAGTCCAGTAAGCACAGAAAATGCTCAGAATACATTTTTTTCTTTTTGTTCTCCCTCCAGATTTACTGAGGTATAATTGACCAGAAAGTTAGATATATTTAAGGTGTACTAGTACACCATGATATATTTTAATATAGATATACGAGAGGCCCAATGCATGAAGATTTGTGCAAGAATGGGCCTTCCGGGCAGGGGGAAAAAGAGATATATGTACCAATCTTTGTAAAACTTTATGTAATAATAAAAAAAAAATAAAAAAATAAAAAAATAAAAATAAAAATAAAAAAAGAAAAAAAAAGAATGGGCTTTCCTTTCCCTGGCTGCTGGTACCGCCTTCGCTCTGGCTGGAGCTTCCTTTCTGCCTTTGCTCCGGCCCAGAGCCACCTTTCTACCTTTGTTCCGGCCTAGAGCTGCCTTTCTGCCTTCCCACACTGCCCAGGGGCCCAGAGCAGCTGGGGCGGTGCGGAACACCTGTGTCCAGCCCTGCCCCCAGATGCTCGGCACTTGCATATGCAAATTAACCCGTCATCTTTGTTGGGTTAATTTGCATACTCACTCCTGATTGGCTGGTGGGCGTCATGAAGGTACAGTCAATTTGCATCTTTCTCTTTATTAGTGTAGATACTGTGAAATGACCATAATCAAGCTAAGTGACCTTTCCATCACCTCACAGTCACCTTTTTCTGCTGGTGAGAACACTTAAGACCTATTTTTTTTAGAAAGTTTCAAGAATACAAAACACATTGTGAAGATGACTAGCAGCCAACCAAGAGAAGCTTAGTAGACAGTGAAATATGGTGAAATGAAATCTTCCTACAGACAGATTTAGAATTCAAAAAGCCTATCAGAAGGGTGGCATATGCTTCAGTTTTCTGTGCAAATATGACTATAGGTAAACAGTTAAAGGGTTTAATATATGTTTAACAAGCAGTAATAACTGGATGGGTTAACTGAAAAGACCACATACTGCCCTTGCTTGTGCTTCTTCTTGGGCGAGCTTTTCCCAGGCTGCCTGTCTCGGGTATGGGGATCTAGTGACAATCAGGGTTTTTTTCTTTGTTTTAAAGCAAAAACATCCACCTGTTTTAAAAGTGCAGAATCAAAGGATAGTAAGAGTAGGAACAACCTTATAAACCACTTGATGTTCTTTTATAACGTCCTTTTTATAGGTAGATAAACAGAGACTCCTTAGAAGTGGGTAAACTGAGGCTCAGAAAGATGAAATCATTGACAGCAAGAGTAGTATTAGAACCCAGCTTTTCTGACTCTCAAATGTTTCTGCCACAGAACTACTCTCTGTCTTGGGTAAAACAGCAACTATTGCAACGTAGGCTGCTCAACATGGTTTCTTTGAACACTGAATAATGGATGTCGGAGACCTCCTAGTCTGAGCCTTCCATCGTACGGACATGTGATCAGAGGTCCAGAGAGATCTCCCCATCTGCTCATTTAGTTCTCAAAACGTCATAGCCCCCAACCCTTTCATCTCTTGTTTCTCATTATACTCTCAACTTTCTCCCTCTTGATTTTACTCTGCATTTCTTCATAGAAACATGAAATATCTGTTTAGAAAATACTTCCTTACATACTGTGTAAAGAAAAACTTGGTGGAAACTTCTATAAAAAAAATCTAAAAGCAAAGTTATATTATCCCTGGGACCCAGCAAATAACTTTCCTTTTAGAGTTTTCTAATAATATCATAAATACTGTTTAAAACACTACTGTCTTCCTAACCATTCCATTGCTAAAATTTCCATTCAGTCCTCTACAGAATAGCCACATAACTCAAGGAGGAACTCATTAACACAGCCTACAATGTGAATGATGCCCCTACAGTCGTGTAGCTCACAACTTGAATAACCTCAGATGATGGCCCTGTTTCCATTCATCTCACATACCCAGACAGTTTCAGGTCTTTTAACACCACCATAGCAGGGAGTTGAAATGAATCATGTTTTACTTTCCTTTCATCCTTCTCAATCTGTGAACAGCAATATTTACTCCCATCAGTCTATCAAAACTTGAAATGAATGTGGTTCTGGTCACTCATTTATTTCAAGGGTGCTCACGTCAACAGATATGATGATGGCAGTGATGATAACGGAACTCCATAATAGAAAACTACTAGTGAGCGCAAAGCTGTAGAAGTCCCATAGCAGCAGTAGTTAGAACTAGTCATTTCTAAGAAGCATTCCTATTGCCTTTATTTTACTCTGAAGAATTGACTGCTTGGCAGGCTGTCTTGTTTCATGAGTTACCCTTCTGTCTAGAGTTTTATGTTTACAGCCAAGAACACAGAGACGACTAGATGACTATCCAAGATTCAGGTTTGCCTCCCCTAGTGCATATTTGTTCTGGGAAGTGGCTGCCCAGCCATGGAGAATACTTCCCAGTCCCCTGTATCTAGATGGAGGCATATGACTAGTTCTAGCAAATGGAATAGAAGCAGAAATTTATGTGTATTACTTCCAGGCAGAGGAGGATAAATCCAGTATTTATCTCCCTTCTGTGATAGTCTTGGAGGCCAGCATTGAAGATAGTGGGATCATAAGATGGGAGAACCCTGGGTTTCTGATCATACCTTAGAAGAAAGCCACTCAACCAGAAACATTTGCTTGGAAACTTGGGGTGAATGAAAAACAAACCTTTCTTTTAAAAATATTTATTTTGATTGTTGACACTATTACAGATATCCCCAGGTCCTCCTACTTTGCCCATTTCCATCCAGCACCCTGGAATCACCACACTGCTGTCGGTGTCTATGGATTATGCATATATGTTCTTTAGCTAATATAATCTCTTCATCTTCCTTCATCCAATCCCTCCGACACCCCTTCCCTCTGACAGCTATAAGTCTATTCCATATATCCATGCCTCTGGTTCTATTTTATTCATTTTGTTCATTAGATTCCACATATAAGTGAGATCATATAGTATCTGTATTTCTCTGACTGGCTTGTTTCACATAGCATAATAATTCCAGGCTCATCCATGATGCCCCAAAAGAGTTCCTCACTTTTTATGGCTGAGTAGTATTCTATTGTGTAAAGAATCAACAACTTTTTAAATCTATTCATTTACTAGTGATGGGCATTTGGGCTGTTTCCAGATCTTGGCTATTGTAAATAATGCTGCTGTGAACCTAGGGGTGCACATATTCTTTATGATTGGCATTTCAGGATTCTTAGCATATATTCCCAGAAGTGGGATTGCTGGGTCAAAAGGCAGTTCCATTTTTTAAAACTATTTTCCACCAACAGTAAACTAGGGTTCCATTTTCTCCACATCCTCACCAGTACTTGTTTTTGTTGATTTATTAATGGTAGTCATTCTAGCAGTTGTGAGGTGATGTCTCATTGCGGTTTTAATGTGCATCTCTCTGATGATCAGTGATGTTGAGGAGAAGTGTCTATTCAGGTCTTTTGCCTATTTTAAAAATTGGATTGTTTGTCTTCCTGGTGTTGAGTTGTATGAGTTTTTTATATATTTTGGAAATTAACCCCTTATCAGATGTATCATTGGCGAATATGCTCTCCTATACAGTAGGCTCCCCTTTCATTTTGTTGATGGTTTCTTTTGTTGGGCAGCAGGTTTTTAGTTTGATATAGTCCCATTTGTTTATTTTTTCCTTTTGTTTCCCTTTCCCTAGGAGCTATATTGGCAAAAATATTGCTACCAGAGATGTTTGTGATTTTACTGTTTATGTTTTCTTCTAGGATTTTCATGGTTTTGTGATTTACATTTAAGTCTTTTATCCATTTTGAACTCATTCTTGTATATGATGTAAATTGGAGGTCTAGTTTCATTTTTATGTTAACTCATTGTGATCTTGTGGTTGTTTGCTATAGCAGATAACATATATTGATGAAAATAATAATTATCTGTTGGTTGGTTGTATGAAATTCGTTTAAAGAGAAGAAATGTGATCTTTATATACATTACATCCTCTGTAGTGCATTCAAATTAAGTACTTAATGAATGTCCATGAAACTCTGCCTTAGAAAAAGATAATTTTTAGATATCTTTCTCAGGGAGTTTCAAATTTTTGAGATTTTGTTTGCTTTTTAAGGGTTACATCAAGATCCAGCACAGTGTGTGGCATAGGATAGCAAACAATGAAATATTTGTTGAATAAATAAAACTAGTGCATATCTTTGCTTATTAATCTCATTCAGTGCCCGTTTGGGTTACAGAATGACTGGCTATGGACTGACTGAGATCCTAAGAAGTTCACTAACCCATCAGACATGGCAGCAGGACCACACAAATCAAAGATTAGACATCAAATGAAGTGAGACAAACAAATAAAAACTCAAGGGACTCTTGTTTCAATGATATAACACAGGATGGGGCAGAAGTAGGTTTACTGTGGTTCATATGGAAAATAATACAATGATTAACAAATAATACAAGAATAAAGTCTGCATTTCACATACTCACAACTGTAAACCCACTTCTGCCCCACCCTGCATATGATTTTAGACAAGTGGATCAATGCCAAAGAATTCTGCTTTGT
>PVJC01049917.1:0-11987 GCA_004026665.1 Murina feae
GGGGGGGTAACAGATCAACCAAGGGACTTTTGTGTGAGCATTTAAGCATAACCAATGGACACAAAACACTGGGGGGTAGGGGAGGCTGGGGGAAGGGCCGGGGGAAAAAGAGATATATGTGCTAATCTTTGTAAAGCTTTATGTAATTTTAAAAAATGTAAAAAAAAAAAAAAAAAGCCAAAATTAAAGAAAAAAAAAAAAAAAGACCAATGAGATTAACAACTTGTAAAAATTCTTAAATGCAGAAGAGTACCTTAACATTTCTTTAACATGATACCATTATCCACACCTTTAAAAATACCAAAATCAATATAGTAAGAACTTAAGCAATTCAGAAAATTCCAACCCAGCACCTGTCCAAACTTTACTGTTATTAACCGAAAACAATAGTAATTATCAGAGTTGCTTTAAGACAGGGCTAAGAAAGAATTTCTAATTTAACCTTTCAACTTTATTTTCTAAATAAAACAGAAAGTGTAAATAAACAGAAAGACACAACACCAAAACTATAAGCAAACAACATTAAACATAAAACTTTAAACTTGTTTGAAGCTATTAGGCTCATATCCTTTAATAAACTATGAATTATTTTATATATATCTAATCTAATAAAAGAGTAATATGCAAATTAACAACCACTCTGAGACACCTAAGTCATGCCCCACCAGCCAAGCCACACCCACCAGCCAATCAGAGAGGCTGTATGCAAATTAACCCAGCCAAGATGGAGGCCAGCAGCAATGGAGCTAGAGCAAATAGGAGGCTTCTGTTGCACCAGCGATGGAGTTGAAACTGCCTGCCTAGGTCAGCTGGGCCTCTGCTCAAGGCAACAATGTTTCAATTATAGAAGATAAATAAACCCCAAAAACCTGATTCCAGCCAGCCTTGCTGGGACGTTGGGTCAATGGGAGCTGTGGGCAGTCTGAAAATGGCCCTCAGCCCCTCACCCAGGCTGGCCACATCCCCATGGGGTGAGGGTTCCCACTGGGGGACTTGGCCAGCCTGCAAACAGCCATCACTCCCTCACCCAGGCTGGCCAGGCACGCCAGCAGCTGGACATCCCCTGAGGGGTCCCAGACTGTGAGAGGGCACAGGCCGCCGGGCTGAGGGACCACACCCGCCCCCCCGAGTGCACAAATTTTTGTGCACCGGGACCCTAAATTATATATATAAAATAGCGAAATAAAACCCTCAATTTTGCCACATAATGGGCACCATGAAAATAGCATTCCAGTCTGTGATGACTGCCAGAAAACACACTTTCAGCACAGTTTCAAAATGATTAATGGCATATTCTTCCTACAAAGTGACCTTAGCTTATCAGCAAGTTTAGAGATAAATCAGTGGTAGCATAAATCTTTGTCTCCTTTTCTTTCCAAAACACAGAATTTCATACAAGCTTTTTCAAGAGCTGCAGAGAATCAGAGATAAGGCCTTTGCAATCACCTACTTTTACAGAAAGGAAACAGAAGCCCAGAGCTTTTCATGCCCTTTTCAGTACTCTTTCCTATACTACCTCTCCTATAGTTATCTTCTCTCTTCTGTCTACTCAAGCCATCAGGCAGCAAAAATTCATCAATTTTGACTTTTTAAGTCAAAGTGGAAAAAATAGTAAGTTGGAGTGGTATATACTGTTGTCATTAAATCCCTCCTTATTCAGTGATTTGGTGCCCGTATTATTCTTTTCCTACCGTGTAGCTCAAGACTTGATAAGTGAAATATAACCTAAAATCCTGCTACCTTTTAATTAGGCTCCCTCATCACCTGATAGCACCACTCATTCAGCATTTTTGTCTTCCTTAAAAATTCAAATACTCAAATTCCCAGTCCTTCGCCATTGCCCAAAACCAATGTTCACCTCAAGACAATGACATATTTCTAGTAAGCAACTCAAGTACACATAAATTTTGTTGCTACATCCAGTGTTGTAAAAAGAAGACGGGGCTTTGGAGTAAGACAGATTTGTGTTAAAATCCATGTATTCTCATTTATAAACTTAGAATTCAGCAAGATACTTGTTAACCTTTCTGAGGTGCATTTTTCTCACTTGTATATCTCAGAGAATTATGATGTTAGACTAGATAAGTCTAGCATAAAGTAGAAGTGTTCAAAAACATTATTTTATTCTCATCTTTCATAACATGCCAAAAAAGTACAAAATAACTACATAAGTATCAGTTCAAAAAGTTTTACTTTTAAAGGTTATTCTTATGTCTACTTCTATCAAATAGTAGATAGAACAGAGTCATTTACCAGCTGGCACCAGTCACATCAATGACAGTAATGGATAAAGTGTGACAAAGCCTTGCAAATGACTAGAAACTTAATGGTTATCCTAAACCTTTGAAGTCAAGTGTCAAATAAAAAAGAGTCAAAACATTCATGATAAATGGAACTTGACGGAGGATGAATAACCATAATCTACTGGAATCAGTGATTTTCAAAGGAAACTAGTATCTATACTAATAAAAGAGAAACATGCAAATTGGTGTCAATCTGCTACACCCCCAAGCTACACCCACCAGCCAATTAGAGTGGCTATATGCAAATTAACCCAGCCAAGATGGCGGTAGGCAGCCACTGATCTGGAGCAAGCAGGAGGCTTGGTTGCCCCAGCAATGAAGGAAGCCAAGCTTCCCGCCTGCCCTGTCCGGCTATGGCCTCCACTCAAGGCAACAAAGTTTCAATTATAGAAGATAAATAAATCCCAGATACCTGCTTCCAGCCACCCTTGCTGGGATCTTGGGTCGCTGGGGACTGTGGCCAGACTGCAAACAGCCATCAGCCCCTCACCTAGGATGGCCACACCTTCATGGGATAAGGGTCCCCGCTGGGGGGTTTGGCCAGCCTACAAATAGCCATCAGTCAGACTGACCAGGCACCCCAGAAGGACCACCCCCCACCCTGAAGGGGGTGTAGTCAGCTTGAAAACAGCCCTCAGCCCTTCACCCAGGCTGGCCAGGCACCCCAGTGGGACCCCCACCCTGATCCGTGACACCCTTCAGGGCAAACCAGCTGGCCCCCACCCATGCACCAGGTCTCTATTCCTATATAATAAAAGGGTAATATACAAATTGACCCTAACAGCAGAACCACTGGGAATGACTGGTCACTATGACACACTGACCACCAGGGGGCAGACACTCAGTGCAGGAGCTGCCCCCTGGTAGTTAGTGCGTTCCCACATGAGGAGCTCTGTTCAGCCACAAGCCAGGCTGATGGCTGCCAGTACAGCAGTGGTGATGGGAGCCTCTCCCGCCTCCTCAGCAGCACTAAGGATGTCAACTGCAACTTAGGCCTACTCCCTGCTGGCAAGTGGACATCCTCTAAGGCTCCCAGACTGCCAGAGGAATGTCTGACTGCCAGCTTAGGCTCAATCCCAGGGGAGCAGTCCTAAACCAACAGGTGGACATCCCCTGAGGAGTCCCAGACTGCGAGAGGGCACAGGCCGGGTTGAGACACCCCCCCCCCCGAGTGCACAAATTTTTGTGCACCAGGCCTCTAGTCTATAATACTAAAAGTGCAATATGAGGGGCAATGAGGCAGGCAGGCAGAGGCAGTTAGGGGTGATCAGGCAGAAGAGCAGTTAGGGGCAATCAGGTAGGCAGGTGATCAGTTGGGGCAATCATGCAGAGTGGTTAGGGGCAATCAGGCAGGCAGGTGAGTGGTTATTGGTGATCAGGCAGGCAGAGGCAGTTAGCGGTGAATTAGGCAGGCAGGCAGAGTGGTTAGGGGCAATCAAGCAGGCTGGCAGGCAAGCAGTTAGGAGCCAGCAGTCCCAGATTGTTAGAGGGTGCAATCAGGGCTGAAGGACTGAGCCCTTCTTTCCCCCCCCCCCCCCCCCCGCACAAATTTCGTGCATCAGGCCTGTAATGGATATATAATAATGTAATAGTTTAAACTCAACACATTTTGAGGAAGGAGTTTTTCTGTACTCTTATTTAATGCCTTGCATATATAGGACAAGTAGGGATTATACTGCTATATGGAGGAATTATCCAAATTAATGTCTGAAATCATAAAACATTTGCAGAGCATTTTAGAGTGTGGCATACTTTTCCAATTAACAATGAAAAAATTAATGGAATCCAGATGTTGTGATCCCATTTTATTATTATAGAAATAAGCTGTAGTATTTCAACTTTCATAAATTCTAGCATAATTATTTTACATTCTACTTAATAACATTATACCAAAATGAATGTATGAATACTACTTATCAAGAGCTGAAATAAGCCTTATGCTTTGCTAAATAATTTCTCACAATTTTCTATTAATCCCTGCTATATTCAAGTATAATTTACCTTGACCCAATCTCCTATGAGATGAATTTCCCTTTCCCTACTGCAAATTCTTCACCTGTGCTCTGATGTGATCCCATTTTCCTCACATACTTTACAACTTTGTTCCATAAATGATATCTACTTTCTTATATCGCACTCTAGTCACTTCTGATATAATGATGTTCCTAACTCCCGCTGCCATTCTTAGAAAAACTAAACTCTCATTTCTCAATCATCCTAAGATATTTATTCATACTGCTAGTATAAATGAGGAGATATGATCAATGGGGGAAGCAGTATGACTGAAGGGAAAAGTATTAGCTTTGAAAATGGCTTGAGCACTTTCAAGCTATGACTCTGGGCATATTCTTTGACCCCTCTAAGTCTCCACTTCTTCATCTGTCAATAGAAAAAAATTAACCCATTCATTAAGGTTGTGATGGGAATTAAATGAGAATGAACATAAAGCAAACATAATTGGCTCTTAATACATTGTATTATAATTTGTTGTGGGGGTAGTCTGTCTACTCAGATCAATGGTGCACAATTTCTATTTTAGGATTTTTTTTGAATTCCAAGAATACTCGTCCCACTAAAATCAGTGCCCTTGATTATAAACATCTCATCTTATATATCTCTGAATCTCTAATACCTAGCCCAGAATCTTACATACATTAGATGTATATTACACATTTGTTATCCTATATAATAAAAGGCCAGCCACTATAAGCATGACCAGAACAACCAGAGACCAGAACCACCATGGCCCCTCACTGGGCTGGCCCCGCCCCCAAGCAACCATTTAGGGGTGATCAGGCAGGCAAGCAGAGTTGTTAGGGGTGATCAGATAGGAAGGCAGTGGTTAGGGGTGAACAGGTAGGCAGAGTGGTTAGGGGCAATCAGGTAGGCAGCCAGCCCCTTGCAGGGCTGGCCTCGCCCCCCAGAAAAGAAAGAGGGATGCCCAGCCCACTGTCAGCGACTCTGCAGTAGGTGTGTGGCTGGCCAGTGATTGCCCCACAGAGGGAGGCCCAGGCCAGCCAAGTCATTGCACCCCACACCTGTCACCTGCAGAGGAAGGCCATCAGTGGCGGGGGTGGAGGGGCAGCGCTGCACAGATGGCAAGTAGTGGCAGTGGCGGGTGTGGGGCCAGCTGCCTGCAGCCGGGAGAAGGAAAGCCCTGAGAGGCCCTGATCTCAGGCCAGGCCTAGGGACCCTGTCTGAGGGGTCCCGGATTGTGAGAGGGTACAAACCTGGCTGAGGGACTGTCTCGCCCCACCTTCTGAATGCATGAGTTTTCGTGCACGGGGCCTCTAGTATACAATAAAGAGAATTTACCTATGGATATTAAGAGAAATTACTGGATATGCCTGCTTTTTACTAAAATGGAACAAACTAAATTTCTTTTTTCAACAGTAAATATCTAATTTAATAGAAGAGTAATATGCAAATTAACCATCACTCCAAGACAAAGATGGTGGTGGCTAGGACAAGACACTTGCGCCGTCGCCATGGTGATGACGCAAGCGTTCTGCCCCAGCCCACTGGAAGAGGGCCTCTGGGCCTGCTTGGTTGCTGCTGCCGCTAGGGTGCCACCTCCGCACTGGGGCCATTGGGGTCCGAAGCACAGGGACCTGGACTGCAGGGGTCCCGGCACCCCAGCAGCTCTGAGCCCTGAGGCTGTGGAGGTGCTGGGCCCACTGGGGTTGGAGGAGCAGAGACACAGCCCGCAGGGGGCCCAGCACCCAGCAGCCCCAAGCCCAGCCTCAGCACTGGGGTTGGAGGAGCGGAGACACAAACCTTCAAGTGGACCGGCACCCAGTAGCTCCAAGCCCCAGAGCCGTGGAGAAGCTGGGGCTACTGGGGCTACAGCAGAAACACAAATCTGCAGGAAACCTGTGGAAAGGGAGATAAACTATCATAACTTTATCTCTCTTTCCACAAGATGAGAAAACTGACCCTGATTTATTTAGTGATATGGCCTACACCTTTCTACAAGCACAGCATATGTTATGACCACTCCCAGGAAGGTCTGATCAGAATACTGTCTCCAGGGAATAACACTACTGTGGCAAATCATCTAAGAAAGAAAACGAGCTTTTGTTGGGTTTATTCTGAAGGTCAGAGAACATGCCACCTCAACATATTATTGATGATCTTGAGCTACAGATGCTTGAAAAACAGCAAATGCAAGGAGAGGCTTTCACTAAAGTCTCCTGATCTGCCTAAAATCGGATCTCCCCAAAAGGTTCCCCCCAAAAGTGTCATCTGCCAGTGAAGACTGACTCCTGTCACAGGAGACTACAAGTTGACATCACACCCAAACTTTATTACAAACTATCTCCCCCACCCCCATTCATCTTTCCTAAAACTCATGTACTCTCCTCTAAGAGGCCTAGATATCCCGTCCCCTTTTCCTAGGAAGAAAGTATTTAAATCTGGACTCTAAGCCACCTTGGGGAGTTATTCATTTTTCCCTAGGATTTCCCACATATACACGACGTACACATGTTAATGAACTTTTGTTTTTCTCTTGGTAATCTGTCTTTCATTACAAGGGCCTCCGCTAAGAACTCAGAAGAATAAAGGAACACTATTTTTCCTCCTCCATAATTCTATCTCAGGAAATCAAGTCCCAGGCTGAACAGTGAGTTTGGCTCAAGTGCCAAGCAGTCCGGGCTAAGGGGAGGAAAGCTTCTAGGGAGAAATCAATGATATTGTCATCAAAGTAGGACAGAGGGCACACGCATGGTTGCTGGTGGGAGTTTAAAGTGGTTCAACATTTCTGGAGGAGGATTTGGCAAAATCAATAGAAATGTTCAAGGTACATCCAAGAGTCTTCTTCTAGGAATCTCATCTGCTGATAAAGCACCAGTGCATAAGCCCTGGTCAGAACCCAGGATGCTACTGCAGGCTCCCCTTCCACAATAGGAAAACCTGCTAACAACCTGCATTTTTAAGACAAGGTGGCATCTATACTAATTAAAAAGGTAATATGCTAATTAGACTGCACATCTTCCAGACAACATTCTGGACGTCCTTCCGGACAAAGCCATGGTGGCAGGGCTGAGGCAGAGGCAGTTACAGGTTATCAGGCAGGCAGAGAGCAGTTAGGAGGATCAGGCCAGCAGGCAGGTGAGCGGTTAGGAGCCAGTAGCCCCAAGGGTTTTCTGATTGGAGAGGATGCAGACCAGGCTGAGGAACCCCCTCGAGTGCACAAATTTTTGTACACCAGGCCCCTAGTTATTTTATAAAATTACATTGTTTAGGGTATTTTTTCTTTTTTGTGGGTTTTTTTGTGGGTTTTTTTGTTGTTGTTGTTAATCTTCACCTGAGTATATTTTGACCATTGCTTTTCAGAGAGAATGGAAAGGATGGAAGGGAGGGAGGCAGGAAGGGAGAAAAAGAGAGAGAAAAAGAAACATTGAGTGAGAGAGACACATTGCTGGGGGTGGGGGGAACAAAAAACCCAGGTATAGACCCTTGAACAGGAATTAAAACTGCCACCCTTCAGTATGCTGTCTGACACTCCAACTACTGAGCCACACCGGTCAGGGCGCTTGGGGTATTTTTCTAATTACAGCCCCAGTATAATCTGATTAATTTAATACCTAGAGAAAGAATACCTATAAACATAAGCCCTTTTCTTCTGAGGAGCTTAAGGATTTTCACAAATATTATCTCATCAATTTTTAGAACACCTCTGAAGTTACTGGAGATGAAAGGGGAAAATAAATGATAGAATATGAATCTATAAGCCATGAATTCAGAAATTTCACAAATTCCACTCTATAAAATTCCATCTAATGAGTAATTTACCTATTTACTTGTTACATTAGATATGTTGGTCTAGAACAAAAATGTTTTTATTATTTCCTTAAGAAAGCAAAATGTTCAAAGCGTTACACATAGCCAGCAAAACTGCAATAAAAACCACTGACTCTCATCTTCTAATAGAAAACCTATTGTTACTATCCACATGTTTACTTCAAACTGAAAAATATTTAGGTATTAGACACATTCTTTTCTTCAAACTTTAATAACCTGAGACTAACAGCCTGGTCACAGGGTTAACTTCATCCTGCTCCCCATCATTTGGTTACTTTGTGCTAGGACCCTATAAAAGCCCTTGCTGATTGCACCCAGGAACCATTCTCTTTTTTCCTTGTTAACAGAACCCCAGATAACACTGGGCTCAGCCCCAAGGGATGAATCATAATTTATCTTAGCCAGTCTTGTCAATAATTGGTCTAAAACTGGCCAATAAATTAAAAAAGTTGCTAGGATCCTTGCCTCCCTGATGAGGGGATGGCAAGAAGAACAGGCCTTTTTGCTCCCCAAACTAGTTTCTCTGCACTTAAGAAGTTGTAGTGTTAGACTTGATACTTGGAACTGTGCCACTATTTTGAGACCATGAAGGGAAGACCAAGAGAACTTCAATAAACCTGACAGCACCTAGACACAACTCAGTATCTGCAGGCTTCTTGTTATGTAAAATGTTACTTTTGTCTAAGTCATTAGATAAGATACTCTGTTCCTTGAAGTTGAAAATGTCCTAATTAATCCTAATTATCCAATAAATCAGGCAAGAAAGGAGGTAGAGATTAATTACTAAGCACTTACTATTATATCTGTAATCTCATTTAATTTTCATAAAAGCCTAATATATAAAATTTATAAATCTTTTTCATTTTATTTTTATAAAAAACTAAGGTTCTCCCTGGCTGATGTACTAAGTTATTAGAGCATCGGCCCATGCACTAAAGGGTCTCAGGTTGGATTTCCAGATTACTCCCTGCTCCCAGTTCGGGGAAAGTGCAGGAGGCAACAAGTTCATGTGTCTCTCTCACATAAATGTCTCTCTGTCTCCATCTCTCTCTCTCTCTCTCTCCCCCCCCACTTAACCCCTCTCTTCTCTGAAAAGCAATAGAAAAATAGCTTCATGTGAGGATTAACAAAACTAAACAAACAAAAAAAGAAACTAAGGTCCTAGCCGGTTTGGCTCAATGGATAGAGCATCAGTCTGTAGATCAAAGCGTCCCAGGTTCGATTCTGGTCAAGGGCAAATGTCTGGGTTGTGAGCTCAGTCCAACGTACAGGAGGCAGCCGATCAATGATTCCTGCTCAACATTGATGTTTCTATCTCTCTCTTACTCTCCCTTACTCTCTGAAATCAATAAATATATATAAACTAAGGCATAGTGAAGTTATATTATTAATATTTTAAAAATATGTCTATTGATTTCAGAGAGGAAGGGAGAGGGAGAGATAGAAACATCAATGATGAAAGACAATCATCAATTGGCTGCCTCCTGCACTCGAGCCCACAACCCAGGCATGTGCCCTTGACCAGGATCAAAACTGGGACCTTCAGTCCACAGGCCGACGCTCCATCCACTAAGCCAAACCAGCAAGGGCTATATTATTAATATTGACAAAGCTAAAATTCAAATCCAGACTTGACACCAAACCTTGCATTCCTTTCTTCCTCGTTTATAGCTCTTCTTTAAAAACTAGTAAGTTGATATGTTACTAGCTAACAGAATTTAGGAAGAACAATTATCAACTATTCTTATAATCTTATCACAAAAATTTGTAGATTTCAATTCTTTTTGTATCAAATATGGGGGAAAAGACAAAATTATGTGTATTTTATATAAAGTTCCAGAATGTCTAGTACAGTAGCAAAAATCCTACATCAAAAACTGCAATGGGGATCCAGAGACCCTGCAACCACGGCACCCAAGGACCAGCTAAGAATCCAGGAACACCGGAGCTCAGGAATCGCAAATATGTGGACTCAGACGATCCCTGCTCCTCCCCACGGAAAGGTCAGATTTCGCCTAGATAAAGGAGAGCGAGAACTACATAACCAGACACCCAGAGAAGAGAGATCATGGGGGGACAAAAAAAACAGCCTGCATATGAAAGAAAAACAGGCATCACCAGAAAAGGAAGTAAACAAAATGGAGGCAGGCAACCTGTCAGAGAAAGAATTCAGAGAAATGGTCAAAAGGTAGATGAAAAGAATGGAAGACAAATGCAATAATATGTATAAGAACCAAGAGGAAATTGAAGAACCAAGAAGAAATGAAAAATGAGATCAATGCTATAAAGAACTCAATAGAAAGCATCAACAGTAGACTAGAAAAAGCAGAAGACCACATCAGTGAGCTAGAAGACAAGGTAGAAAAAAATAACCAAGCAGAGCAGCTTCTAGAAAAAAAAATTAAAATGCAGGCGAAGAGCCTAAGAGAACTTTGGGACAACACGAAATGAAACATCCACATAATAAGGGTTCCAGAAGTAGAGGAAACTGAGCAAGGAATAGAAAACTTGTTTGAAAAAATAATGACAGAAAACTTCCCTGATATTGGGAAGAAAAAGCTCACACAAATCCAAGAAGCTCAGAGTCCCAAATAAAATGAACCCCAAAAGACCAATGCCAAGGCACATTTTAATTAAATTGGCAAACACCAACGACAAAGTAAAAATCTTAAAAGCAGCCAGAGAGAGAGACAGAAAGTTACCTACAAAGGATAATACTAGCGACTGATTTCTCAACAGAAACACATCAAGCAAGAAGGGAATGGAATGAAATATACGAAGTCATGCAAAGGAAGGATCTGAATCCAAGAATACTGTACCCAGCAAGGCTATCAATCAAATTTGAGGGTGAAATTAGGATCTTCACAGACAAAAAAGGACTAAGGGAGTTTGTTACCACCAAACCAGCAATGCAAGAAATGCTAAAGGGTCTGCTGTAAAAAAAAAAAAAAAAAAATATATATATATATATATATATATATATGAAACGAAAAAGGAACACAGGGTAAAGAATAAAAACGGTGACAAACAAGTATCTATCAATAATAACTTTAAATGTAAATGGATTAAATGCCCCAATCAAAAGACACAGGGTAACTGAGTGGATAAGAAAACATGACCCATATATCTGCTGTCTACAGTAAACCCACTTCAGAAAAAAAGATGTACACAGACTGACGGTGAAGGGATGGAAAAAGGTTTTTCAAACAAATGGAAATGAAAAAAAGCTCGCGTAGCAATACTCATATCTGACAAATTAGATCTCAAAGTGAAGGACATAAAAAGAGAAAAGGAAGGCCACTTCATAATACTACAGGGAGCAATCCAACAAGAAGAAATAACTCTGGTAAACATATACGCACCCAATATAGGAGCACCCAAATACATAAAAAAACTACTGGAGGATATCAAGGGAGAGATTGACAGCAATACAATCATAGTGGGAGACTTTAATACCCCACTATCACCATTGGACAAATCCTCTAAACAAAAAATCAGCAAAGAAACATCAAACCTAAATGACTCAATAGATCAGATGGAATTAATCGATATCTTCAGAATACTTCACCCCAAATCCACAGAACAGACATTCTTCTCAAGTGCACATGGGTCATTCTCAAAGATAGACCATATATTGTGTCACAGGCAAAGACTCTTCAAATTCAAGAACATAGAAATCATATCAAGCATCATCTCAGATCACAATGGCATAAAACTGGAAATCAACTACAATAAAAACAATCCAAAAAAATTAAACACATGGAGACTAAATAGCATGCTATTAAACAATGACTGGGTTACCAAAGAGATCAAAGAAGAAATAAAAAACATCATGGCAACAAATGACAATGAAAACACAATAATCCAAAACCTATGGGA
>PVJC01049918.1:0-11984 GCA_004026665.1 Murina feae
GGTCTCCTGTCAAGCCCTGTGGATGGAAGGCACAACCTGAGGTCCCCTGTCAAACCTCATGCAGGAGGGGTGGGTGCACAGCCTCAGGTCCCTGCTGATTGCTCTTTAAGGCTCGTTATGGGAACTTAGCCTCAGCTGTGGGTGCAAATTGACCAGAGTGATGGTCAATTTGCATATTCCCTCTTTATTATATAGGATAGTATTCCATTCTATAGGAATTTGGGGTAAAGCAGAAATAACATTGCCTTGAAGTTTAAGCCCAGAGGTCCTGTATTAGGTCAGCTTCCTTCTCTTATTATGAGAAAAATAATAATAGTAATGTTAATAATAATAGTAATATTAATATTATTATTATTAATGAAAAGCAAGGCTTGATGGATCTCTTGCCAGTCCAGACACTGTCCTAAGTATCTCACATACCACTTGTGTCTCATCCTTGCAATAGCCCTGTGAGGCCAAAGCGGTGACATCCTCATTGCCTTGATGTGGAAACTGAGGTACAGAGAGGCTGAAGTCACTGGCCCAGGGTTTTACCGTGAGTCCCACATGCTTAAATCATAGTTCTGTCCATCTCAGCCTCCTGCCTCAGTTCTCAGGGCTTTTTGGGCCTCAACTTCCCCCTTGGGAAATCCAGGAGGCCCTGGCATTTGAGACGCTACCACTGGTGGGTGCTGTCCTCTAGGTCGCTGTCCTGGTTGGGAAATCCACCCAAGCCTGAGAATGACTCACTGTCTCTGCCCCCCCCCAGCCGGTGAGTTCCTCCGACAGCGAGGCCCCTGAAGCTGAGCCGGCAGGCAGGAGTGAGGATGACGAGGGCAGGGGCATCATGACTGTCACAGCCGTTACTGCTGCAGCTGCCAGCGACAGGGTGGATAGTGATTCGGACTCAGACAAGAGCAGTGACAATAGCAGCCTGAAGCGAAAAGCATCAACCTTGAAGGTAGGGGTGGGGTGGGGCGGGTACCCCTGGCCTATGAGGGGCTGGTGGCTCAGCATTGCCCTGACTGACTCTTTCTCCTTCCAGCCTGAAGTTCTGTAGCTTACTTACTCCTGGTTTTTTTTTTGTTTTTTTTTTAAATGTTTTATTGATTTTTTACAGAGAGGAAGGGAGAGGGATAGAGAGCTAGAAACATCGGTGAGAGTTTAGAAACACCAATCAGCTGCCTCCTGCACACGCCCCACTGGGGATGTGCCCGCAACCAAGGTACATGCCCTTGACCGGAATCGAACCTGGGACCTTTCAGTCCGCAGGCTGATGCTCTATCCACTGAGCCAAACCGGTCAGGGCACTCCTGTTTTTTTAATCAGATTCTCAAAGGGTCCCAGTTGACCTTGTTAAAAGTTCTCGAGCAGCGATGGGGAACCTTTTTTCTGCCAAGGGCCACTTGGATACTTAAAACATCATTCTCGGGCCAGACAAAATGATCAACTTAAAAATTAGCCTGCTATATTTGGTCAAACATTTAATTAACTCACCTCTAATGCCTTGTACTGCTCTTGGGCCAGAATTCCCCACCCCTGTTGTAGAGTTTGAGCTCTTTCCCGGGATAAGAGGGCTTAGGTGGGAGACGGCACATGTTTTTCTGGTCTGTTTGGGTGGCTCTCTCTCCAGATGTCGGTCTCAAAACGAGCCCGGAAGGCCTCCAGTGACCTGGATCAGGCTAGTGTGTCCCCATCTGAGGAGGAGAACTCTGAAAGCTCATCTGAGTCAGAGAAGACCAGTGACCAGGTGAACAGGTGGTTTGCTCCGTAGGTGGGAGGGAGAGAGGCACAGGTGGGAGCCGAGCAGTGGCCAGCCAGTTGAATTCTGTTCAGCTCTGTTCTCTCTGCCCAGGACTTCACCCCTGAGAAGAAAGCCATGGTCCGGGGGCCACGGCGGGGCCCCCCGGCAGGACGGAAGAAGAAGGTAGAGGTGTGTTGTGGGGTTTTTTAAGTATGTTTTCATTTTATTTATTTATTTTTGTTAAATATATCTTCATTGATTTCCGAGAGGAAAGGAGAGGGAGAGATAGAGACATCAATGATGAGCAAGAATCATTGATTGGCTGCCTCCTGCACGCCCCCTACTGGGGAGTGAGCCTATAACACGGGCATGTGCCCTGTCTGGGAACCCAACTGGTGACCTCTTAGCTCCTGGGTTGATGGTCAGTCACTGAGCAGCACCAGCCAGGCTGCAGGTGTTTTGTTTTGTTTTTCGTGCTCACCTGGGAGAAACTCTTAGCGCTTCTCTCCGAGGTCACCAACCACTGTCCACAGTTAGAGTTGGGTCCTTTTTGGAGGAGGATAGGATGTAGGCCAGGGGACTGCCGACGTCCACCTCTGGCTTCACTGGTGGCCTCAGCCCCTAGTTTCTGAGTACCATGTGTGCACAGCACTTCCCTGAGCAGATGACCTATTTTTTGCTGCTCCTGTCTTTCACAGGTGCTGGCATCAGAAGGGAATGAAGCACTCTTTTTTGTGTTTTTTTTTTTTTTTGGAATGAAGCACTCTTAGTTGTCCTGTGTGTATGCGCGCGTGTGTGTGAGAGAGCGAGCTGTGTGTTATGTGTGTGTGTATGAATGTATGTGTTGTATGAGCATGTGCATATCTGCACCAGTGTACATGTGTGGTGTGTACAAGTATATGAGTGTGTTGTCTGGCATGTATGAGCTATGTACGAGTTATATACAAGCGTTATGTGTAGTGTGTGCATGTACACACGTGGGTGTGAGTGTACATGTACAAGTGTGTGCCGGGGACTCAGGAGCTCGGGGGCAGAGACAGTGGGAGAGCGCAGCGCATCTAGTTGGGCCTCCAGGGAAGATTTTAAAAAGCTCTTGCCACTGGGAAAAATCCTTGCACTTCACCCAGGAGGAGGGAGGTCTGGGGAGGTTATGCACTGTGACCAAGGAAGGTCAGGCAGCTGTAGGCACATCCAGGGCTGCCTGTGAGTCTAAGCCTAAAAAAGCTTTTTTAATTTGGGGGGAGGTGAAATTTCGTGGGTTGGGGGCTATAAGGGGTGCCGGGGTCTGCTCTCTCACCTCATGCCCTGGCCTCTTCCAGAAGCCGCCATCAGCCTCTGACTCAGACTCCAAACCAGAATCTGAAGGGGTCAAAGGTGAGCCAGTGGCCGTGGCCAGGTCGGCCTCTTCCTCGTCTTTGGCCTCCTCGTCGTCCTCCTCAGACTCCGATGTGTCAGTAAAGAAACCTCCCAGGAGCAGGAAGCCAGGTAGGGTAGCTGGCACTGGTTCTGACCTGGTTCCCTGGGGCCTGCCCCGCATGGGCCCTTGCCTCTGGGCTGGCCTGTGGGGGTCCCCGGCCCTGCTGGAGGACAGTGCAGAAGGCCACCCTTCCTTTTTTGTAGCTGAGAAGCCTCCCCCCAAACCCCGCGGGCGGAAGCCGAAGCCTGAGCGGCCCCCGAGCAGCTCAAGCAGTGACAGGTGGGTTGCTTCTGATCGGGTCCTCAGCCAGGCTGTGGGTGGGTCTGGAGCAGTGCCTTTTGGGGACCAGGCCCCCTCTCTAACTGGCCTGCACCCCCAGCGACAGTGAGGAGGTAGACCGAATCAGCGAGTGGAAGCGCCGTGATGAGGAACGGCGGCGTGAGCTGGAGGCCCGGCGGCGCTGGGAGCAGGAGGAAGAGCTGCGGCGGCTACGGGAGCAGGAGAAGGAAGAAAAGGAGCGGAGGCGTGAACGGGCTGAGCGTGGGGAGGCCCTGCAAGGGGGCAGTGGGGGAAGCAGCGGCGATGAGGTCAGGGATGAGGAAGAGCCCGTCAGGAAGCAGCGTGGCCGGAAGGGTCGGGGACGGGGGCCCCAGTCCTCCTCTGACTCGGAGCCCGAGGCTGAGCTGGAGAGAGAGGTGCGTCCAACCTGGAGGGGGTCATGGTAGCCCCATGCGGGGTGATGGGGAAGCATGGGCAACTGAAGAGGCTTCTCCCTAACACCCACCCCTTCAAGCAAGTCCATTCCTTTATCCAGCATGTTTATTGAGCACCTGCTGTGGACTAGACACTGTTCTGGGTGCTGGGGGTGTGGAGTAAAGCAGTGGGTGGCACACAGAAACCCCCGGTGTTAAGGAGCTGAGACCCGAGAGGGGAAGAGAGTAGACAACAGTAAAGTGTTCCATGGTGCTTTCCAGAGTGTTCTGTGCTAAGAGGAATAAGGCAAAGGGAAGGACATGAAGTGGTGGGATGGGAAGGTTTCTATTTTAAATGGGGGAGACCCTAAAGGCTTCAATTGAGAAGGTGACACATAGGGCTCTGAGTTAAGTGGGAGGTGATCTGGGAAGATAACTTGGAGAACGACATCCTAGACTGTGGGTATAGCCTGTGTAAAGGCCCTGGGGCAAGACCATGCCTGGCATGTTGGAGGAAGAACAAGGCCTGTATAGCTGGATCAGAGTGAGCGGAGGGTGGGTGGGGGGAGAGAAGTGGGAGACCTGAAGGGCTGTATGCAGACAAGGGGTGGATCTGACTTAGATGTCCACATGTGTCCTCTGGCCACTATGGGGTAACATCTTGTGGGGTGAGCATGGGAGCAGTCAGGAGGACTCTGATGCCAGCAAGGGGCAGTGGTGACAGTCAAGCACTGTGTGTTGGTGTGGGCCTGAATCCTAGAGTCTGACTTCCAAGGTCCATCACATTCTAGACCAGGATCCCACTTCACCTGGGAACGGGGAAAGCCTGACAACACCCTGTTCTCTCCCCGTCGCTTTCCCTTGTCCCAAAGGGGGGACTGAGTTTCCTGTCTCGGGAAGTGTCCTGCTTGGAAGAAGGGATACGAAGGGCTGCCCCATGTTGGTGGTCTTTTCAGAGCCTGAGATCTGCCAAGGATGAGTGGGGCACAGGGACCTTTTCCCATTCTACCAGCTTCCAGCGGTGTGAAGGTGGTGGCAGGAGGTGTTGTCTCCCCAAGGGGGATAGTTCAGGAGTTCGGAGCCAGCCCCTCTGTTTTGCTGCTGCAGGTGAAGAAATCAGCTAAGAAGTTGCAGCCACAAAGCACAGAGCCTGTGAAGAGACCCAGCCAGAAGGAGAAGAAAGGGCGCCCTGAGGAGAAGCCCCGATCCAGGTCAGCGCTCGCTTAGCCTGTCTGCCCTAGCTCCCCGAGGCACATCTGGTCTCCAGGTTCTCACTCCTCATTGGAGGGGCTTGGCTTCCAAATTTAGTTTGGTACACAGATGCTGCTGAAGAACAGATGCTGTTGAAGGGTCTCCTGTGCAGGATTGTGGTCCTTCACTGGGGTGTTCCTGACATCAAGGGAATGAGGGTCAGGGATGCTGCTCAGCACACCATAGTGCAGGATGGCCCCCCACAGAGGGTGACCTGCCCTGATTCAGTGGTGCCAGAGGGGGGAGCTGTCCCCAGACCAGTGCTTCTCAGGCTTTTTAAGTCCGTGACCCACTGAGGTGTGGGGCCAGCACATCTCCCCGACATTTTGAAGTGTAATTCCAGCCACTGGTTGGAATCTGCCCACTGGGAACTTGCAGCCTGACTGCCGAGTAGACTATAGGACTGGAACCGTGTTAACGAGTGTTGCTCTCGTCTCTGAGTGTCCAAGTGGAGCGCCTTTTAATAACTCATTCACTGGGTCTTACATACTAGACACTAACCCTCAGCCACATAAAAAAGACAAACAGAACTTTGAGATTTCACATGGTTTGTCCTAGGTGTCTGTCTGAAACCAGGCCACGATGGTCCCTGACCCCTCCTCACAGCTTTGGGGCCCTAAAGGTTTTCGTCTGTAGCTCCCGGCCCTTAGTGGGGAGGATGGCAGTGGTTGGGACAGGGTGGCTTCGTGGATGTTGGTCAGAGGCCTAAAGGGATTGAGTCTTCACAGGCCCATGAAGGTGGAACGAACCCGGAAGCGCTCAGAAGGGTTCCCACCGGACAGAAAGGTTGAGAAGAAGAAAGGTGAGGGCCCAGCTGTCACAGTGGCTGCCACGGTGTTGCAGCCCAAGGTTGCTGAGGTCGGGAGGGGGCAGGTTGCTTCTGTCACAGAGCAGTGGTCAGGCCCTTGGCCAAGTCTGGGCTTGGGAGCTTAGGCCCAGGCAGTGCATTCTCTCCTGGCCACAGAGCCTTCCGTGGAGGAGAAGCTTCAGAAACTGCACAGCGAGATCAAGTTCGCCCTAAAAGTCGATAATCCGGTAAGACACACCTTGGGGTCATGAGGAGCCACTTCCTCCGAGTGAAGCAATCCCTGCCACCGTTTTATGTCTAGAGCTCCCTTAGAAGTCTCCAGAAATTGAGGCAAATCCAGGGTTCCTTGGGTGGATGGGGCATGGTGGGGGGGTCCATTGTTTTTATTGTGTGTCCCCCAGCTGAGGGTCATCCTGATGTGCAGTGCTCAGTGTCCCTGCCGGCTGGCGCTGTGAGCAGGCCCCAGGAACCCTCCAAATCTGGGTCTTTCTGCAGCTCTGTCCACAGGGAAAGCCCCGAGGTGTCCTGCTCCGACCTGTTGGGTCGCCTAGTTGCTGTCCCTCCTCACTTCTTCCTTTCCCGCTCTCAGGATGTGAAGAGGTGTTTGAACGCACTGGAGGAGCTTGGGACCCTGCAGGTGACCTCGCATATCCTCCAGAAGAACACTGATGTAGTGGCCACATTGAAAAAGGTACAGTTGGAGCCCAGGGTTGGAAGCAGGCTGGGGTCTCGCCACAGCTGCCCTTGGTCGGTGAGGAGAAGGCCTGTAGACTGCCAAGGGGAGTGCCAGTCTCTGTTGGAGGTGCCCAGGTGGTGGGAGCAAAAGGGAGGTTCCCGGGTGGCGGGGAGGAGGGGAGGCCAACTACACTCCCTGAGCCAGGCCTCTTGGTGGGCAGATTCGCCGTTATAAGGCCAACAAGGAGGTGATGGAGAAGGCTGCGGAAGTCTACACCCGGCTCAAGTCTCGGGTCCTGGGACCAAAGATTGAGGCCATTCAGAAGGCAACCAGGACTGGAGTGGAGAAGGGGCCAGCGGAGGCAGAGAAGCCTGAGGAGGCTCTGGTTGGAGAGGAGGCCCCGTCGGAGAGGGCGGAGGCTGAGGCCAGTGCTGGTGAGGAGCTGGGGGGGCTCCTCCCCTGATGGCATTGGTGGTGTGTCCTGGTGCTCTGTGCGCAGGCCTGGCTGTGGCCCCCAAGGCAGCTGGTGCCTGGTACAGGCAGCCACCTATGCTCCTCACGGGCTCTGGACTCACAGAGTCAGGCACTGTAGGAAGCTGTGTGTGTGTGTCAGCCGAGTGTGTGTGAGCACAGCCCTTGCACTGCAGCTGGAGGGACACGGGTGAGCTGAGAGGAAAAAGGATGTTTCCAGCAGAGACAGTGGCTTTGGGGGCGGGAGGTGTTCCTGCTGGGTCACCTGGTCCTGATGACAGATGCATGAGCAGCCCTTCAAACTGGCGTTAAGTTGGCTCAGCTGAAGAAGCCTCAGCAGCCTGGGGGCTAGCCCGGCGGGGTGTTACCTCTGTCCCAGCCTCAGCCCTCATGGCTGCAGAAGCACATGCAGCCAGCCGTGGCCTGGTAGAGCTGACAGTGCCCATGCGACTGAGAGGCAGAGGTGATTGTGGACACATGGGGCCAGGGTTCTTCAGGAGTGTCGAGGGTGCCCTGTCCCAAAGCTGGCTTGCTCTCCCACCTGCTCTCAATGGGAAGGGGGCAGGGGTCCTGGGCAATAGCACTACAGTGTCGTATGACCCCCTCTCCTCCCCCAGATCTCTCAGCCTCAGTGAATGGTGAGGCCACATCCCAGAAGGGTGGGAGCATGGAGGACAAGGAGCAGGAGGAAGGACAGAACTTGGAAGAGGGGCCAGTGGGGGGCTCCTCTGAAGACTTGTTACACAATGAGTAAGTGTCCCTGGGGGCTGTGGCACTGGGGGTGACTTTCTAAGAAAGCGGGGGTGGGCGTGGGGGGGTGACTTGCTGAGAAGGCACCCTGATGTCTGGGCTGCTTATCCTGGTCAGGGTGCCAGGGACTCAGCCCCCATGTGCTGGCCTCCCACCCCCTACTTTTGCAGCAGACCCCTCAGGACACCCCAGTCGAGGGAGCTGAGCTGCCCTGGGTCAGATCTAGAGAGTGGCTTCCTCCCAACTCCCCAGGAGTGGGTGCAGGCAGTCTCTTTCACAAGCACCCTCGGGTCTGGTGTGCGGCCTGCTGCGAACCCCAGACCATTCAACACACCCCCACTGCGTTGGGCACGGCGGGATGAGCCTAGGGCTTTTAGTTTGTCAGTGGTACACGGAGATGGACAGACAGAAGGCAGTTTGCTCACCCCTACCGTGCTGTGCTTCGCCAGCAGCGCGAGGGAGGGCCCGGACCTGGACGGGCATGGGAAGGACCGGCAGGAGTGCCAGAGGGCGCACGTGGACTCTGAGTCCCTGGACGACGAGGACAGCTGAGCCCCGGGCAGCCCGGCGGCCAGGCCCCGCCTGTCATGTAGATGCCCGTAGGCCTGCCCCACTCCTTCCCGGCCGCCCAGGGCGCAGAGAACTGTTGGGGAGATGCTGTGCTCTTCATTTGTATTTGTCCCTCAAGGTTTTTTTTCTGCCCAATTTCTGTGATTTCCAACCGATATGAAATGACTATAAAGGGTTTTTTTAATGAAAAAAATCACTTTTATTGACTTGGTTTTCTAGTGTTACTGGTGCAGCTGGGCTAGAATGGGGAGAGGTGTATAGCTGTCAAGGGCCCTATTGGGGACAAAGGGTTTAAGCCATAGTGTCACCCTATACAGTGAATGTGAGCTTGGTTTTAATTGTTTTCCCGGCCCGGCAGGCCTGATGGTGAAGAAATGGGGTGGGAGCAAGGCCTTTCCAAAAATAATAAAGGAAAAATAAAACTCTCTGAACTTCGAGGCTCAAGTGGAGGCTGTGGTTTGATGTCCTGGGTTTGGCTGCCCAGTGCCCAGAAAGGAGAAACAAACAGGCCGGGCGGGCAGGTCCGGGACAGTGGCCACCATGTTTTCCCCAGAAGCCACTGCCTTGCTCCACCGACTCAGGCTGCAGGTGGCACTGAGAGCCCTCCCCCTCCTCCCAAGCCAAGAACCAGTGTGCCTGGCACTGCCAGCTCAGGCCAGGAAGTGTCCTGTGGGTTGTTCTCTTTACACGTTCAGAGAGTATAAGCACTGGGGGCAGGCCTCCCTGTGTCGCATTGGGCAAGTGGCACTCCCACTCTGGGCTTCTCTTTTCTCACTTGGACGGGCTGACTCTAGCCTCACAGGGAATCTTGTGGATTTAGATGGAGGAAGTTGCGTATGTGACTCCCAGCCAGGCACCAGCCCCCGACAGTTTCCGGCTAAACAGTGGCCTCCTTTGTATCCCCCCGTCCTGGGTGAGTCCACCCATCCTAGCTAAGAGGGAGACTATGGTATGGCAGGGATTTCTTGAGTCCTGCCCGCCCCCCATTTGGTTTGGCTGGACTCGAAGTCCGGTCACTCTGCTGGGTTTCTGTTAATAGCTGTATTTCCAGTATCTTCACCTCTGATAACCTTACGTGTTGGAGGTCGAGGAAAGAAAGTCTCGGAAGGTTCACTGACTGGTTCCTTTGTCAAGCCAGGTGCCAGCACCCCAGTGCAGAGTCCCTCCCACATGTTGGCAGCCTTTGTAACCCTTAGGGAGAGCGAGCCCATTCATCCTTGAGCTCAGAGCACCTGATCATTTCTGAGAAGAGGGTAGGCATGGTGCAGGTTCTGGGAAGATGGAAGCTGGACCCGGCTTGGGCTGCTGGTGTTCTGATGTCCAGTTCCCAGATGGAGAGAGGCCAAGGCCGGTGAGGGAGAATTTCTTGGATGAACATCCTGAATTTTCATATTGGGGGCAGGGGCTGTGGCAGGGGGCTTGGACCTCTGGCTGGGGTTGAAGGGATGCTCTCAACCATGCAGGCCCTGGTCTCTAGCCTGGAGCATATACCAAGATCTGAAGGATTATTCAGCATCTTTTGTCCCATACACCCTGGGGCCCTGTTCTCTGTGGGGAAGCCCTTTCATTCACCATGGGCAGTCTCTGGGCCCAGATGCCCCAGGGACCAGAACCTCAGCTCTGTGATCCTGTGATTGGCCTGTTGGACCAGGCTAGTGGGCAAGCAGAAGACAAGGCAGGGGCTTGATTTGTAGCTCCCCACAGCCCCTCTAAGCAATGCAGTCCTCAAGGCAGGTCCTCAAAAGCTGGGGTGGGGGTGGGGGTGGGGGGGCAGAGGCAGCTGGTGGCTTTGCCCCGCCTCCGGATGATGGTGGCATTCTGGTACATTGTGGTGCAAGGTGTTTGCTAGGTCTGGGGTAGATGCTTTCAAAGTGAGTACGGAGGAGCAGGGCTACCCGCTACGCTGGTAGCTGAAGGCCCAGACTGGGTGGAAGACCCCCATCCCCTGCAAAGATAATGGGGCTCCTAGTGGGGACTGCTAGGAGAATCTTCTGGACTCAGGCACATTTCATTTCTCTTTCGCAACTGGAGTGCTTGCTCAGGATCTTCAAGTGCGGCCCTGTCAGTGGTCGTAGCAACCCCGGGCTCCTAGGCAGCCGTGCTTGGGAGGAAAGGTGGATGGGCAGTCCCAGAGCTTCGGGGAGTTGGGGCTGGGAGGCTCTGAGAGGGACCTACAGCTGCTGCCCACTAGGGTGCAGGTCAAAGGGCCCCACCAGCCAGCTGAGCGGGGGGCTGTGCTGCACACTCTCCAGCAGCTTCTCTAGCCCTTGCCAGGCCCGGCCTACATTCTCACGGCTCTGAGCCAGGCGCTCGGCTGGCAGCTCTGCAATGGAGCTGGCGGAGGAGACGACGCCATGGAGCTCACAGAGGCTGTGCCTCGCCTGCCTGACCTGCTGCTGGAGCTCGGCTGGGAGACCCTGGAGGCTGGAGGCTAGGGTGCTGTAAGCCACGTGGAGCTGCTGGATGAGTCCACACGTCCTGGACAGAGCCCCCAAGTCTGACACCTGCAGGAGGAGGGGGAGAGGTGAGCAGGGGTCAGGGAGGAGAAGACCCTGGCAGCTTTGTCTTGTACGTACCTCTTGGGTATCAGCTTTCTCTGTCCATGGCTGTCCCTCTGGAGGCTGCTTGGCCTTTTCAATCTGTAAAAGAGCCCAGCAGAGAAATGAGGCTTTTGGCAAGGACCTTTCACACACTTGCTCCTCAGAATGGCATGAGGAGCTGGGATGGGTACTCCCTGGCCTGGAGCTGCGGGTCTAGACCTTTGTGTGGCATGGTGGGAGTGCCACAGCTTTAGAGCCAGCTGCCCCTGATAGGCCTGTCTTCTCTTGTAAAGTGGTAATAATCCAAATTCTCATGAGGTCTTCAGGGAGATCAAATAACAGAGGATGGAATCTTGTCACCCCCAACCTAAAGCCCTCACGTGGCTCCCGTTCCCTGTTGGATAAAACCAGTACCTCCCTGTGGTCTGCACAGTCTGCCCCCAGGGCATCTCAGATGTCATCTCCCTCTAACACCCCATCATGATCACTGTATATCACTGAACCCTAGATCCCTGGGCTCCCCCTGTCCCCACCTTCACTTCACCCCAGCTGCCTTTCTGTTCCTTGAATACATAGCTTGTTTTTTTAATTGTTTTTATTTGTTTTTAGTTGTTTTTTTAATTGATTTTATTTTTAAAAAATATGTTTTTATTGATTTTAGAGAAGAAAGAAGAGGGAGGGAGAGAGAGAGAAACATCAATTGGCTGCCTCCTGCACACCCCCTACTGGGGATGGAGTTCACAATCCAAACATGTGCCCTGACTGGGAATCAAACCCGTGGTTCATAGGTTGATGTTCAACCACTGAGACATCTCGACCAGGCTTGAATTGATTTTAGAGAGGAAAGAAGAGAGAGAAAAAACATTGATTTGTTCCACTTATTTATGCATTCACTAGAGGCCTGGTCCACAAAATTCGTGCATGGCGGGCAGGGGCGCTCCTCTGGTGGGGTCCCCCCTCAGCCTAGCCTGCACCCTTTCCAATCCAGGACCTCTCGAGGGACATCCCTCTCACAATCTTGGACCGCTGGCTCCTAATTGCTTGCCTTCCTGCCTGGACACCCCTAACTGTTCCCCCCCTGCCAGA
>PVJC01049919.1:0-11982 GCA_004026665.1 Murina feae
AAAGAAATAGACTTCCAAGTCCAGGAAGCGCAGAGAACTCCAAACAAAAGGAACCGAAGGAGGACCACACCAAGACATATCATAATTAAAATGCCAAGAGCAAAAGACAAGGAGAGAATCTTAAAAGCTGCAAGAGAAAAGCAGTTAGTTACCTACAAGGGGGCACCCATACGACTGTCAGCTGATTTCTCAACAGAAAATTTGCAGGCCAGAAGGGAGTGGCAAGAAATATTCAATGTGATGAATAGCAAGAACCTACAGCCAAAATTACTTTACCCAGCAAAGCTATCGTTCAGAATTGATGATCGGATAAAGAGCATCACAGACAAGATAAAGCTAAAAGAGTTCATCACCACCCAACCAGTATTATATGAAATGCTGAAAGGTATCCTTTGAGAAGAGGATGAAGAAAAAGTAAAGATAAAAATTATGAACAACAAATATTTATCAATGAGTGAATCTAAGAATCAAGTGAATAAAAAATCTGATGAACAGAATAAACTGGTGAATAGAATAGAATCAGAGGCATAGAATGGAGTGGATGGACAATTTTCAGGGGTTAAGGGTTTTGGGGGTGCATGAAGAGAATGGACAATAATTGTATACCTATGGATGAGGACAGTGGGGGGGCAAGGACAGAAGTTGGGGTGGGAAATGGGAGGAGGGGAGCTATGGGGGAAAAAAGAGGAACAATTGTAATAATCTGAACAATAAAGATAAATTAAAAAAAAAAGTTCACAATTTGCCAGGCCAGTGTGGCTCAGCAGTTGAGTATTGACCTTGAACGAAGAGGTGATGGTTCAAATTCTCGTTTGGGCACATGCCTAGATTTCAGGCTCTGTCCCCAACAGGGGACATGCAGGAGACAGTGTCAATGATGTTTCTCTCTCATTAATGTTTCTATTTCTCTATCCCTTTCCCTTTCTCTCTCAAAATCAATTAAAAAAAAAAGTTCACAATTTAAGTGTCTTAGCTGGTCCCCTCCTTTCCCAAACACAAGGCTCTCAGATTCTATTCTGCTCAGTTTCGCTGTCTGGGGGTTAAGTCTCCTGACTCCCCAGGCTCCCTCACAGGTCCAGGTCAGCTCTCCACCATCACTACTTCCTTTCTGCTAGCCTTGAGGCTGCCTTAACTACTCTTAGGGTCCTTCTTGGCATGAGACTGCTACTGTCTCCAGATCCCCTCCTGAAGGGTTTCTCCAGGAGACAGGCTGGAGTGATACAAGGGGAAGTGGCACATCCTTCAGGTGGAGTCCCACACTGGAGCCACTGGACCCGTTCTCTGCTTGGAATTCCAAAGTGCAGAGTCCACTGGGCACGGAGCAGGTGCTCACTTAAGTACCTCACATGAAACACTGGTGGATGATTCCCACAGCGGTCAGTAGGTACAATTTCAGTTCCAGCAACTAGCCAACATTTCTAAGCGCCACCAGGAGCAGAAGAAACCCTCACAGAGGCGGCTGAGACATTTCTCTCCTTGATGCCCTTCTCTCATCACTTCCAGCATCATCTACTACCTGCCCAGCATGCCTGGACTACACACACATCACACAGAATTAACTAGAAAAAGAATGAAGTTTTCTGCTTAATGTCTTTGAGAAATACAGATCATAAAATAATTCTTCTAATTTTCAGTTTAGCTGAATAACTGACATCTTTTTATTCAAGACCCTGAAGCCAGAGTATTCATTTTCTCATGACACAGGATGTTATCCTTATCAATTAAGGCAACAAGATGATTGATCTTTTTGGCTTTTTAAAAGTCTCTTTTTGCCAAATAGCTTATTTAAAAAATATTACAGAATGTACAGCATCAAGAGTAATCTCTAGACTTTGGATGATAAGGTGTGAATGTAGGCACAATCACAGTAAAGACTGGCTCAGATAAGACTCATCGACAGAAAATAAATCCAGGGGGGGATTCTGACTAGGAGGACAACTCTCTCCATAAATACACACACAAAATTTTTTTTCTGAACTCTATGAGGATAAGTTAATTATGTGATGGCTCTTGACCCCTACATAGTTCAATATGTGTTTTCTAAAAATGGGGATATTTTTCTCCTTTTTTATTGGTGGTGGTGGGGGGTATATTTTCTTAACCCAGTTATCAACATCAGCACGTTTAACATTGGTATAATACTTTAATCTACTGCCGATATGCACGTTTTCTCAGTGCACCAGACAATGTCCTTTATAGCATTCCCCCCTCCAGGATCCAATCTAGAGTTGGGTGGTACATTTAATTGCTATGACTCTAATAAATCTGGAACATTTTCACAGACGCCTTTGTCTTTTATGATATTTTCATTTTCCAAATAGAATTTTCCTTTTGCGATTGGCTGTTTCCTTGCGATGAGATGCACATTATGCATTTTAGGCTGGGACACTTCCTAGGTGGGAGTATCTGGCCATCTGTCCTGCTTTATTGGTGATGTTAATTCAGTCAAGATGCTTTCTGACTTTACCGCTGTGTGATTCCTATATGCTTCCTTCAGAGGGGGGCTTCTGAAGCGCTGACCACCTGTCTCACAGACCAGGAAAGCTCAGACGTGCCGAGAGCCTGGCTGTGTGTGCACGTCTCTAGGACAGAGCCCTCTGAATGGAGGGCTGGCTCAAGGGCAAGCCCAGAGAAAACCCAGATCTACAAGGAAGCCCACCCCTAATACAAGACTGCCCATCTTCCTAAACAACCATCAGCACTGCATGTCCTTTCCTTTTTGCTAACCTGATAAATGAAAAATGTAAACCTGCTTTGAAGTGCATTTCTTTATTCTTAATTGAGGCTGAAGACGTTTTTCATCTGAATTCTGACTACTTGCATTTCTTGTGTGAACTGCCTGCTTGAATACTTTCTCTGTTTTTTTATGATGTTGCCTGCCTGTCTTTTACTGACCTGAAAGATTTAAGGAGTCTGGATTTTAATCCATGGTCTCTTATAGAGACTGTAAAACATATCTATTGCTTGTCTTTTAACATTGTTTATGGTATCTTTCACCAGAGACATTTAGAGTTTTTCCATAGAAAAATGTCACTCCTTTCCCTCATGGTTTTTGGGTTTTGTGGCTTGCCTGGGAATCCCCTCCCCACCCTATGACTGTAAACGCTGTCTTTTCTCCTAGTTATAGTTTTTAAAATCAGTCTTTTATTTCATCTGGAATTAATTTTTGTATGTGGAATGTTGTATAAATCCAACATTTTCCTCATATGAATATCCAACTGGCCCACCACCACTGAGCTATTATGATCCAACATGCCACCCTTATCATACATCATATTCCCACACACACAAGCATCTGTTCCTGGACTCTCTTCTATTACTTTAATTGCTCCACCGACTTGCATGCTAACAGAGTCTTGTTTTAATTACCTTTATACTATGTTTTAAAAGGGGACAAGAACATCCCTTATTATTCTTTGTCAAAATTTCCTTGCAGACTGTGCTTCTAGTTAAACATTAGAATCAGCCTATCAAAGTTCCATAAAATATCTGCTAAAATTCTGATCAGGTTTCCTTTTTGTGAGAAGTAACACTTTTTAAAAAATATATATTTTATTGATTTTTTACAGAGAGAAAGGGAGAGTGATAGAAACATCGATGGGAGAGAAACATCGATCAGCTGCCTCCTGCACACCTCCTACTGGGGATGTGCCCGCAACCAACGTACATGCCCTTGACAGGAATCGAACCTGGGACCTTTCAGTCCACAGGCTGAGGCTCTATCCACTGAGCCAAATTGGTTAGGGCGAGAATTAACACTTTTATAATACTGAGCCTTCCTCTCCTAGAAAATCACCACCCTGGCCTTCTTGCATTCAGTGCCACAACTCATACAAATTGAACATTTTTTTAAAGTTCCAAAGTTTTCTTTACATAAATTTGCATGTACTTTGTAAGGATTACTTCTCTATAGTTTATAGCGTTTGTTGCTAAAGTAAAAGCGATCTTTTTTCCCATTATTTTTTTTTAACAAGTTGTGGTTGGTACATAAGAAAGCAACTGTTTTCAAGTACGTTGATCTTATACTTAGACACCATACAAGTATCACTTCTAACAGCTTCGTAGTTCTTTTGGGTATCCAGCTGACTCACACCATCTCCCACACGTCAGCTCAGTGTCCTTCTTCCCAATATAAACGCACCTTATTCCTTGTTTAGAATGTCCTGCCTTGGCTGGGCCGCCAGAGCCATGTGAACGTAGCAGCGCAAGCAGGGCAGCCTTGCTTCTTCCTGACGATAGGGTCCCGCCCCTAACTGTCTCTAAGCAATATGCCATTAAACATAGCTATTGCTCCGTGCTTATGGCAGGTTCCTTTATTAATAATCTTTTTAATCTGATAGTTTTCTTTATTAAGGGAGCTTAATTTTACCCATGCTTTTCTGGCATCTGTATCAGGTTAGTCCTACGTGTTTTCTTCTTTAGTATGTTAATGTGTAAAGTTCATGTGCATGGTTAAAAGCATGAGTACCTAATACTTGGGAGTCATCGGCCAGATGTGTCGAGACCTGGCTCCACCACTTTTACTGGCTCTGTGACATGGGCACGAGTTACTTGGCCTGCTATCCCCTGTTGCCCCCTGTGTGAAAGTAAGGACAATAATCCTGCCCTGCCTGGTGAAGCTCAGTTGAGTTAGTGTCATCGCATTCACCAAAAGGTTTGATTCCTCATGAGGGCACACTGCAGCCTGGTCCCAGTAGGGGGCGTGTAGGAGGCAGCCAATCAATGTTTCTCTCTCACATTGATGTTTTTTTCCTCTCTCTTCCTTCCTCTCTCTGAAAAATCAATAAAAACATATTTTTTTTAAAAAGAGAGAGATTTTAAGACACATAAAGTGTTTAACCCAGTGTAAATAAACATTAGTCCTTATTACTACTAATCAATTTCCTAACATTGAACCATTTTCAAATAAGGTACAGAGAGGATGGCAAGCAAACCCATGGAAATCAACCACTAAAACTGGGCTGGATCTCTAAAGGTTTTCTGTGGCTCCTAAATTAATGAATGGGATTTGGGCTAAGGGGTTTCAAGTCCCTATATACAATGGCAACACATTCAAGGTGTATGTGCAGTTTCCTGGAGAGGGTCCACAGCTCTTTCCAAAGTTAACTACTGTTTTAGGCAGGGGGAGGGAAGAGGGGAGAAACATAAGACATTGGTTAAAGGCAGACTGTCATAGAAAGTTTACTGCAATGTGAAGGAAACCAGGCATCCTGGTCAGTGGAGGGCATTCCGCTTGAGTCCTGGTTTGTATCAAAGCAAATGAATGGTGGGAAGAGACCCCACAAGAATTTCCCCACCTTTTATTTGTCTTTCAAAAGTACAAATACAATAGCCAAACCCTATCTTCAGAAATGAATGGACAGACCTCTAGAACAAGGACAAAAGATCAGCACCTAGAGAAGGGGCTCCTGGATGCGACCAAGGTAAGCCTCATGAACGCCATGCTTTTTATGGGCTGAGAAACTGAAAATACCCCACAGACCAGTCCTGGTTGGTCTTTTTTGTTACTGACTCCTGTTTTTAAGCTAATGGATTTTAAACTATTCATACCATAAACATCACATACGCTTTATCCAACAAATGGTGGCCAGAGTGACTCAGTGACATAAAATTGTGAAGAACTGTTATGAGAAGGAATGAACAGGCACAAAAGAAAATGCACAAGCAACAGGCTAGAGAAGAAACAGATGTGGAGTCAAATAAATGGCGTTTGATCTTCAGGGACAACACAAGAAAGGTCAGGAACCCCTAGGTTCTTGTTTTAGGTGTTAAAATGCTATTAATTTCTCTGAGAAACAATTATGTTAAGAACCATAATGGCTCAAATATGATTAGCCATTACTTCCTTCTATATGGGACTGCATTATTTTTGTCCTGTTTGGAGATTTGGGGCTGAGGAACAGGCCCCTGTACGCTGCCAACACATACAACTCACAGTACCACTTAGAGAAAAGCAACAAACACCCTTCTTACCTGCCTAGGTGTTCAGAATTCGGGCTGACCAGGTACATTAGATTCCTGAGGGTATGCAGTGGTTGTAATTGGTCTAAATTTACATGCTAGAAAAAAACAAAAAATTGATCACTATTTTCAACCATGTTAAGAAATTAAAAATTAGTTCACAGCACATTTTCCATACCTGAGAAAAGCACAGGTAAAGAATATTTGCATTCAGTTTCTTTACTGCTCGAGTAAATTTCTGTCTGCTGAGATTTTCCCCACAAAATTCACTGTAAAACAAACATAATTTGTAAAGTTGTATTTTTTGGAGGAAATGCTATGTTACAACATCCATTTTGAAGAGTGTACTTTACACTGCAGTTCAGTATAAAACTTACCCTGAGGCCTTTGCCTCTTAAATGTACTTAGAAACTTTCTAAGAATGAACTATTCCCCTCATGGAACAATTTCACTGAATCTTTACAATTACAAACATATAGACCCTTTGAGTAAGCAATTCCACTTCTGAAAACTTACTCTACAAAAATACTTGCAAACTAGAGAAATGATGAGTGTGTAAGATGACCCACAGTGTCAACAGAAGACTGGTAAGACCCCGGGACACTTACACAAAGGAAAACTTTACGCAGGATGAGAGCTGAGGCCCGACAGGCCCCACACGATTTGCACTCCTACCTTCCTGATGCACTTGGTCTCCACTGTGCTCCTCGCAGCTCTCTCCTCCAGCGCTTTGCAGGCCTCTCTCTGCTCACAGCCTCCTTCCCCAGGGTCCACTTGGCTTGCTCCCTTCCTCCCTCAGGTTCACATGTGATCACACACCTGCCCACTCAAACACTGCAAGCCCTTCCCTGCCTCCACATCCCCTTTCTCTCACCCAGCTTTAACATTCTCCACAGCACATGTCACCATCTGACATACTGTTTATTTGTCCCTTCATTAAAGTTAAGGGCCAAAGGGGTAGGGATTATGCTTTCATCACCATTGCACCTTCTTAGTACCTAGAACAGTGCCTGGCACATAGAAGACACTCAATAAATATTTGCTAAATAAATAAAAACTTAAAAAGGTGTTTAAAACACCTTGGTACAGCCTGATACCTTCTGTGTTTAAAAGATGGTAACCATATTTCTATTTGCTTGAAATGCAAGGATAACCAAAGGTTGGTAGGAAAGTATTAGTAGGATTTGGATAGACTATAAACGTTTACATTTTTTTTTTTTTAAATTTTAAACCACATGGGTTTTTGTTATAAAAAATAAAACAGCCGTGGCTGGGTAGCTCAGTTGGTTAGAGTGTGTCCCAACACACCAGAAGTGAGCATTTGTCTTTGTATTTGTACTTTTAAAAGACAAAAGACAAATGCTGATTTGATCCCAATGAGTTTATAAACCAAGTGAAACAACAAATTGATGTTTTCTAAAATCATTTAAAAACAATAACAAAAATTGCCAAGTGTTTACCCAGTTCTTGCACATGAACACACCCTCTGAATATCCTGGGTTTTCCTTCAGTTCTTTTTTCAAGTGGGAGAATTTTCTGTGGTCTTCTCAAACACTTCACATGCAATTGTAAGATAACACCAGTTTGTACCCCATGAGGCTTATGGAATTAATCTCCGTATCTATGGTCATTTCTGTCTGAATAACACTTAAATTCTTGATTTTGGATTAATTAGAACAAATGAGAACACAAAAAGAGCATAAGAGATCTACGACGAAGAAGACATCACCACCCTCAGTCACTTGCCTGTTGCACAGCTTTTTGGGAAGATTTATGTCGAGAATATGAGACAAAATGTTGGCCAGCTGAGTCGCATAGCACAGCGCAGCGCTGATGGTGTAAGCAGGGTTGTTATGCTCCATGTCTAAAGTGTAAAAACAACCACCACACACAGAACCTTAATTGCAGCAAGAAATACGAATGCACTTACATTTTTTGATTTCTAATTTTATCTTTACGTTTATGGTAACATTTACTCCTTCCTAATAAAAGGTCCATGTTTCATTGCTATGATTTTCACTGAGTGAAACCTAAGTAAGTGGGCCTAGACAGGCCCAGCATAAATGAAATTGAAGTCCCCACCCACAGCACGCACTCAGCATACAATGCACCTGTCTGGGTGACACCACCTTTGTATCCCCAGTACATGACTAAAAGCACATCTCGCTAAGTATGTGCTGAATGACTAAGTGAACAATTCTCCACCAAAGAAAAGCTACAGGGATGTTAAAGGGCTTCTCTATGGTGGTATTCGATCTCCATTTAGGACTGCTAAGCCCGCTCTTTACAAAGTTAAAAACTATACAAATGGGATGGGACTCAGGCTAACTACGCTTCTTTAAATAGCTTCTAACTACGCTTCTTTTTATATAAATAAAGCAGTATGACCCCCAAAAGGTGAAATATCTAAAATACATGTTTCCAGCACATCCACAGATGGAGAAACAGGATGTGGTATATCCATACAATAGAATGTCATTCAATCATAAAAAGAATGATGATACACCAACAATGTGGATGAACTCTGAAAACATGCTAAGTAAAAAAAGCCAAACACGAAAGGCCATGTTTTGTATGATCCCATTTATATAAAATGCCCAAAATAGACACGACGACAGAAACAGGGTGCAGCTTAGTGACTGCCAGGCCTGGGCTCTGAGGAGGGCGCTGGGGAGTGGCTACTTCGTGCCCTGGAGCTTCCACATGGGGTAAGGAAAACGTTTTGGAACTAGACAGAGGTGGTGTTTTGATAACACTGTAAATGTACTAAATGCCACTTAATTGTTCACAACTGTTCATTTTGTTATATAAATTTTACCTCAATTGAAAATATACATGTTGGCTGGAGCCATCCAGGCTCAGCCACCTGGTGTGTGGATGATCGAATAAATTCGTAATCCCTCAACAACAACAAAATACATGTTTATAAACATTTCCAAACACTATCTTGCTTCTCACCAGGCCCCTGCGTGGTTTTCTTCTCTTCCACCCAATTATAGTAGGCAGAGTAGTCCCCGTTGTTGGGAAGGCTAATCCAAGGCCCCGTAATGCTGATGCTGGTGTCCCCATTGTGGTCGTCACAGACCCATCTCCCTGAGTGGTAAGTCGTCCTGCGGGCTTCAGCAAGCTTGCTCACGGTGCTGGAGGTCATGGCACTGTCACTCTCTGAAGACACATCCGCAGGATCTCTAAAAATCAGAAGATGCAAATGGGTTTCAAGGGCCTGGGTTTTAAAGAGCAGGCAATACACTTTCCAGATATACTGGGAAGCAGCACATGAGCCCAGGAAGTGACGTGGACCATGCAGAGATGAAGATCAAACCAGCTGTAGCACAGATGTCCACATAGGTGTAAGGGGGCACTAGGAGCAAGGGCCTCAAATATCAGGTTCTTCAACGATTTGGTAGCAATATCCCTTTATATGCTTAAAAATTTCTGAGGACCCCAAAGAGCTTTTGTGTGTGGGGGTTAGGTCTATTGAGATTTACTATATAAGAAATCTGAGAACATTATAAATTATTCATTCAAAAATAATAAGCTTATTACATGTTAACATAGTATATCCTTATGAATATCCTTATGTATTTTCCAAACCAAGTACATTAGTAAAGAGTCAAATAACACAATGCAGCACTGATCAAGATTTTTAAAAAACCTCTGTAATACCCAAGTCTTTCAGTTGTTCTTTCAAGTAAAACAGTGTCCCATGAAAAAAGAAACTACTGCTTGCAATTCATTCAAGTGATTTTCCTTGAGTCAACCATGGCACTTCGGTCTGCAGCAAAAGCAGCTTCTGCACACTAACTATTTCATCATATGCTATCTTAAAAAGGTGTGTTTGCAGGGCAAGCCAATAAAATTTAAATAAAAATATTTCCTATTGCTTCATCAAGAACATTGTTGCAAAACTGGTTTTTGTTTTTGTTTTAATACTGCAAGTACATGGCAGAATACAATGACTATTACTGCAGTGGTGTCACTGCCTTGAAATGTGTTGCAGCACCAGAAGTTTTATCCACCAGGGCTTTTGAGCCACCAGTGCAAATGTCAACAAAGTGAAAAAGGAAAATAAAGTGTTATTATTATATAAAAAGTTTTGACTGCATGGACCCCCTGAAAGGGTTGCAGAGACTCTCAGAGCCCACAGACCACACTTGGAGATCTGCTGGTCTGAAGCATGATGGAATGAGAAGTCACAGCAGGCACAAGTGCACAGGAGGGGAAGGACACGGTGTGTTTGGGAGTAGAGATATCAGTGGGGTTGTGCAGAATACACAAAGGAAGTGTCAGGAGACGGCATTGGAAAGGTGGGTAGGAAATGGGAGACTGGGAAGGGCCTTTTGCACTGCTCTAAGTTTACAGTCTGTTCTCTTGGCCAGTGGTTCTCCATTCTTTTCCTTCTGCCACAACACACATAGCGTAACTCCTACCGGCTATCACCGTTAAGGCCGGGGGACTAGGCCAGTTCCAAGCTATAATGCTACTTTCTCCTTCTCCCACTCAAGGAAGTTTGAGAAATAAGAATGAAAACAAGCCTTAGCCGGTTTGGCTCAGTGGATAGAGCGTCGGCCTGTGGACCGAAGGGTCCCGGACTCGATTCTGGTCAAGGGCACGTACCTTGGTTGCAGGCTCCTCCCCGGCCTGAGCCCTCATCAGGACTTGTGCTGGAGGCAACCAATTGATGTGTTTCTCTCACAACGATGTTTCTATCTTTCCCTCTCTCTTTTCCACTCTCCCTAGAAATCAATGGAAAAATATCCCCAGGTGAGGATTAAAAAATATAATAAAATTAGAAAACACACACACAAAATCTTATTATAAATATAACTTGAAAATCATCAGCTTAAAAAAAATTAACAGCCCTAACTGGTTTGGCTCAGTGGATAGAGCATCGGCCTGCGGACTCAAGGGTCCCGGGTTCGATTCCGATCAAGGGCATGTGCCTTGGTTGTGGGCGCATCCCCAGTAGAGGGTGTGCAGGAGGCAACTGATCAGTGTTTCTCTCTCATTGATGTTTCTAGCTCTCTATCCTTCTCCCTTCCTCTCTGTAAAAAATCAATAAAATATATTTTTAAAAAAATTAACAGTATTACTAATATATACTAACAGAAAAATTTAAACAGCATGGGTAGAAAGGAGAAAGCTTTTCTCCATTTTCTCTTCTGCGACTCTGTATGCAATTGAGAGTCTCCATTCCAATACTGTTGTTGCCATCTGCACACATTCATCTACCATAATATTCATAAAGGAATCAAATCCCCGCAATATTCCTTGGACATGTCTGCCACCAGTTAATTTCAAGGATAACTTCTTGTCCATAAATTTTGTTAACTTGGGAGGGTGAGCTTTGCTCATGTGTCTACTCATTGAGTTCAAAGCCCTCTCCAAAAGGAATCCGTGGCCTTTCATGTTCCCCTGACAGGCCCAGCCCACGACAGTTTAATCTGGCATCATGTTTTTGTTTTGTCAGTTTTTTCCCCGCTCTGGTCTGACTAGTTGTCTTCTGACTCATGAGGGTATCCATGTGCTACTGCTCAGAGTAGACTGAAGAGACCTGGTGCTTGACAACAGCTGGTGAGCAGGAGAAGGCTGTCGCCATGTAAGAAACCCCACACACCAGGTGCTTTCTTCACTTTAGCTCCTGATCCTACGTGAAGTAGGCATTTATTATCCCTGACTCTGAGGTTCAAGAACCTGCCTCCAGCATATAACTAATAAACAACTCGATTGCGATTGCAGCTGACATCGGCCATCAGATGGTTTTTTGATCAGGGTGAGTCAGCACCTCATTGGGAAGCTGTAAGTGTACACAAGCTCCGCCAAGGGCCACCGCCCTTTACCTTGGCTGCCTCCCCAACTTCATGCAGTGTGCAGTGTTTGCTGAAGCAGATAAGACTTCATTCAGTTTAATTACCAGGAAAGCCAATGGCCCAGAATGAGGTCAAATAAATGAGGTGCTGACACACTTAAAAAATACTTGATTTTGGAACCTGATCTAGAGTCAAAAGACTTGCGTACTGT
>PVJC01049920.1:0-11959 GCA_004026665.1 Murina feae
GATGCCCCACAAAGGGCCTGGGAAGCCACCAAGCAGGCCGCCGACCCCCTGCCACCTCTTACCTGCTCCCCGATGCCCCACAAAGGGCCTGGGAAGCCGCCAAGCAGGCCGCCAACTCTTTCCCACTCACCCGTCCCCTGCTGCCTTCCTTTCCCACTTCCCGGTGCCGCCAAGGGGTCTGGGGAGCTGCCAAGCAGGATCCTGGCCCCTGCAGCCTTGCTTTCCCGCTCCCTGGTGTCCCGCAAGGGGCCTGGGAAGCCCACCAAGCAGGCCACTGACCCCCTGCCACCTCTTACCCGCTCCCCGGCCTGCCACCTTGCTTTCCCACTTCCTGGTGCCCTGGTGCCACTTCCAACTGCCAGCATAGGCAGGCAGTTGCAACAGAACCCTTTGGTTTGCTCTCATTCCATGGCTGTTGGCCTCCATCTTGGCTGGGTTAATTTGCATACAGCCGCTCTGATTGGCTGGTGGTAACGGTCACATTTGCATGTTTCGCTTTTATTATAGATGATATTTTTTAAATATATTTTTATTGATTTCAGAGAAGAAGGGAGAAGAGATGGAAATATCAATAATGAGAGAAGATCACTGATTGGCTGCTTCCTGCACACCACTAAGGATTGAGCCTGCAACCAGGCATGTGCCCCTGACTGGAATTGAACCTAGGATCCTTCAGTCCTCAGGCCAACACTCTATCTACTGAGCCAAACCATGTAGGGCAGGACAGAACCTTAGAGCAAAATTGTTGTGATGTTACCAAATAATGCTGTGTTGCTAATTACAAGGAACTCTTTTTTTAAAAATATATTTTATTGATTTTTTACAGAGAGGAAGCGAGAGAGAGAGTTAGACACATCGACAAGAGAGAAACATCGATCAGCTGCCTCCTGCACACTCCCCACTGGGGATGTGCCCACAACTCAGGTACATGCCCCTGACCAGAATTGAACCTGGGACCTGTCAGTCCACAGGCGGATGCTCCATCCACTGAGCCAAACTGGTTAGGGCTACAAGGAACTCTTTATCAATCACCTTAAACAAAATAAAACACAAAACACGATCCAAAAGCTTGAAATTAAGGTGGAAAAATTTTAAAAACTCACCTTCTGGGGAAAAAAGACTCTTTTGGAACAATTAAGGAAAAGTGAATGGAACAGAGGTGTTGACAAAATGGGAACCATGGGCCACAATGAGTCATTGCCTGTTTTTCTGGAAGGTCTGACTGGAACACAGCCATGTCCACGTCCACCCATTTATGTAGTGTCTGTGGCAACAAGAGTTGAGTAGTTGTGATAGAGACCACATGGCCTTCATAAAGCCTCAACTATTTATTTATTTATTTATTTATTAAGCCACAACTATTTACCACCTGGCCTTTTACAAAAAAAGTTTGCCAACCCTTGGACTGGGGCAGGGTTGGGGATTGTCTGGCCCTTGGGTCATATTAGGCCCTTGAAATCATTTGGTCTGACCCTGCCAGGGCATTAGGGGTGAGTTAATCAAATGTTTGACCAACTATAGCAGGCTAATTTTTAAGTTGATAATTTTGTGTGGTCCGCAAATGATGTTAAAAATATCCAAATGGCCCTTAGCAGACAAAAGGTCCCCCACCCCTGGACTAAGCACTACTAGGGAATTGGTGAGTTTTCTTAGCTGTGATGATGATACTGTGGTTATGACAGATGTTCTGTCCTCTAGAGATGCAAGCTCAAATTTTAGGGGTGAAGTACTATGATTACTGTAGCCTAGGAAATGGTGCAGCAAAGATCTTAACTAATAAAAGTGAAATATTAAAATTAACCGTTTCTCCGGGATGGGGTAAGCCACACCCACCAGCCAATCAGAGCTGCTGTATGCAAATTAGCCTAGCCAACATGGCGGAGGCCGCAGCCTCAGTGTGCGGCTTCTCCGGGGCTGCGGCTCCGCCATCTTGGGAGCCTCCCGCCTGGGAAGGCATCCGGCGCCTTGGGCCTGTGGATGCCTTCCCAGGCGGGAGCCTGGCGGGGGGAGGCAGGGACCAGGCGGCTGGACCCCGCGGCCCCCGCCCGGGAGGCCGTGGGGTGGCCAGCGCCACCCCAGCCTCGGCTTCCCAGGCGGGTGGCCCGTAGGGTCAGTGGGAGCTGTGGCCGGCCTGAAAACTGCCCTCAGCCCCTCACCCAGGCTTGCCACACCCCCTGGGGTGAAGGTCTCCACTGGGGAGCTTGGCCAGCTTGCAAACAGACATTGGGCCCTCACCCAGGCTGGCTAGGCTCACCAGCAGGTGGACATCCCCAGAAGGGTCCCAGACCGGGGAGAGGGCACAGGCTGGGCTGAGGGATTCCCTCCCCCCCTCCAGTGCACAAATTTTTGTGCACCGGGCCCCTGGTTAAAAAATAAAAGATAAAGTTAATGTCAATTATTGTTGAAATTAAGTGGTGGGGATTTGGCTGTTCTACGTACTATTTTTCCAGTGGTTCAGTATGTTTTAAATATCTCATGACAGAAAGTTGGAAAACAATTCACCCAAGTTTATGCCCCCCTTCTTTTGCAGGCTTTTATTCTAAGGCTCAACTGTTTTTATTTTTTAACTAGAGGCCCAGTGCACAAAAATTTGTGCACACGGGGGGTGGGGGTGGGGGTGTCCCTCTGCCTGGCCTGTGTCCTCTCACAGTCTGGGACCCCTCAGGAGATGTCCACCTGCTGGCTTAGGCCCACTTCCCAGGCGATCGGGCCTAACTTGGCAGTTAGACATCCCTCTGGCAGCCCGGGGGCCCTCGGGGGATGTCCACTTGCCAGTGGGGAGCAGGCCTAAGCTGCAGTCGGACATCCTTAGCGCTGCTGAGGAGGCAGGAGAGGCTCCCACCATCACCTCTGTACTGGCAGCCATCAGCCTGGCTTGTGGCTGAGCAGAGCTCCCCCTGGGGGAGTGCACTGACCATCAGGGGTTGCTCTGCATTGAGCGTCTGCCCCCTGGTGGTCAGTGTGTATCATAGTGACCAGTCATTCTGCTGTTAGGGTCAATTTGCATATTACCCTTTTATTATATAGGATTAAACATATTTTTATTGATTTCAGAGAGGAAGGGAGAGTGAGAGATAGAAACGTAAATGATGAAAGAATCATTGCTCAGTTGCCTTCTGCATGACCCACACTGAGAATCGAGCCCGTAACGCGGGCATATGCCCTAACCAGGAATCAAACCTTGACTTCCTGGTCCTTAGGTCAATGTTCAACCCTGACCGGGCAAATCTCAACTGTTCTTAGATGAAATGGCATTTCTTAGGAAAGTACTCAGTACAACAAAATTCTACTAAAACAGTGAAATGTGCAAAGCTCTGGACTCCATTCTAACTAGAATTTACCTGTTTAAATCATATCCTGTTTTAGCAGCTCCATGAAAAGATAACCCATTCTTCTACTTCCTTGTGCTTATCAATGTGAGAATGCATTTATTGAGGAAGGAAAAAGTTGGATAATGAATAGATCTGTTATTAAAATTCATTTTTTACCTAGAGTAACCGCGCACACAGAAACAATTATTTTTTAAATTACCATTTTTTGAGTATTAAACTGATTTATGTTCACTGCAAAGAATATCATGCTTCCAATGTGGGTTGCGTGGTTGCCATTTCAAACTTTATGCTTATATAATCTGTTTCCTTCTGAGAATCAAAAGCATTTTCCTGAATGGCACAGCACTTCTAACTTAGAAAAATGGCGTAAAGTGGTAAACTTTGCAAATACAATGCTCTGAAGCTCAGACAGTGGTATCAGATCAGCTGTCTGAAATCAAGGCAATTTTTTTTATGTTTTAAAATTTTTATTTTTCAATTACCATTCACATTCAGTATTTTTATGTATGTGTGCATGTGTGTGTATATATATATGTTTCAGTGTCCAGCACAGTGCTTAGTCACTTATATAATTTACGATGTGATTTCTCCAAGTCTAGTACCCACGCGATACCAGTCATAGTATTACAATATTATTAAGTATTATTCCTGATGCTGTACTTTACATTCCCGTGACTATTCTGTAACTATAATCCCTTCATCTTTTTCACCATCAAGATGATCTTGAGTCTTAGTTTCCTTATTTTAAAAGGATAGCAGCCCTGGCCAGTGTGGCTCAGTTGGTTGGGTGTTGTCTCGGGCACTAGCGGATGCCATTCGATTCCCAGTCGAGGTTGTGGGCTTGATCCAATGTTGGGGGCTTATGCAGAAGGCAGCTGACCGATGTTTCTCTCTCTCCCCCTTGTCCCTTCCTCTCTTGCTCTCTCTCTCTCTCAAAAAAAAAAAAATCAATAAAAACATTTTTTTTAAAAAAAGGATAGTAACAATTATTCTATTTAGGATAAAGGTTGAGAGGATGCAAAGATAGTGTGTAAAAAGGCTTGGGATGTAAACCCTAGACAATTACAGCCAATGGACCCAACTGAGCAGCTGTGTGTTTTTGTAATAAAGTTTCACTGGAACACAGCCGCGCTGTGTCTACATATGGTTTATGGCTGCTTTTGCATTAAAGTCGAGTAGTTACTACAGGCCATATGGCCGGTGAAGACAGGAGTATTTGCTCTGACTCCTGACAAGGAGTGGCTAACCTTCTCTCTAAACCACCAGGGGCTTTTAACAGCCCACAGGTGCGGGCCAATCACTGCTCTCAGAGTCCAAAGGGGCCTTCGGAGAACCTGCGCTGAGCGTCTTCACTAGGCACATGGAACAGGGGCTCAGAAAGGTAAAATGACATGTGTGAGGTCACACACACTTGATGTGGAATCCTGAAGCCACCACTGCTAAGATCAGCCACAGACCTTGGAGACAGGGAGCCCATTGGGGCCTCAAGTGGGTCGGCTGGTGCTGGGTGATGGGGGGGGGGAGGAGGAGGAGGAGGAAGCTGCATCACAAATGTGGATCCTAACTGAAAGCTGTCTGGCCTAGAGTAGCAACATCCGAAAGCGGGAGGCAGGGAGGCTCTCAACAGACAGCCTGTAACAATCCAGGTCCTCGCTCTCTTTTTTAAAATATGTTTTTATCGATTTTCAGAGAGGAAGGGAAAAGGAGAGAGCAAAACATCAAGGATGAGAATCATTGATCCGCTGCCTCCTTCACAGCTCCCGCCCCCCACCCTGCCCCCAACACACACACACACACACACACACATACACACATCCACCCACCCGATGGAGCCCGAAATCCAGGCATGTGTCCTGACCGGAAATCCAACTGCGACCTCAAGGTTCATAAGCCGACGCTCGACCACGGAGCCATACCGGCTGAGCCCATCTGCAGGGGCTGGAGAAGGGGATGATGGTGCTGGCCAACACTTAGGGACTGTCACTGAGCAGAGCTGACTGTAAGCCAAGATCACGAACGTATTTGACTTCCTTCGACCCGCACAACCCCCCTATGGCACAGCTAAGTCCCCATTGAGCACACCCATGCTGCGGCTCCGAGGTTAAAGTCACACAGGTGGCAAGAGGAGGAGCGGAGGCTCCGCTCGGCCCGTTTTCCATATCGGGATGCCGGGCACGTCCCCCGGGTGACGGAACGAGGGGGCCCGTGGCTGGTCGGGGGGCAGCGCGGTGGCCCACCCCCAGGGCTCACGGCGCGTCCAGGGCTGCGTTTCCCACGCGAAGGCAAGTTTCTCTCTCAGGCGTGTCCGGCCCACCCCTCTCCAAGCGCCCTGAGGTCTTCCGGCTCATCCCTCCGGGGCGCCCGGCACAGAGTTCAGCCTGGCCGGGAGGGGGGCGGGCCTCAGCCGGCCCTCGGTGTCCACCCTGGGTGGCCGCTGGCCCCGTCAGTCCGGGGACCGCAGGAGGCCCTGCACCCGCCGCCTCCAGCCCGCAGGGCGCCGCCTACCTGCCGCGGGGCCGTTAGGGTCCCGTCCACGTCGAAGAGGCAGAGCGCGGGGGCCGGCGCAGCCATGTCTCCGTCTCCCAGGCCACAGCTGACGTGGAGCGTCCGCACCGGGCACTCGGCCCCGGGCTTCCGGGTCCAGCCTCCGCGCTGCGGGGCACGTCGGGAGGAGGAGGAGAATCCACTCCCACAAGGCCCCGGGCTGGCGTCCGCGGTTCCATCCGGACTACAGATCCCAGAATGCAATGCTCCGCACGCAGGCCAAGCAAGTGCCCCGAGGGATCCGAAAGCAGGTGCGATCCGGAGGCTCCTGCGGACCATGGTGAGGACTCGGAAGGTGGAGACTGAGGGCGGTGACATGCTTTTGGGGTCCGGGTCAGGCCTGTGATTCGCAAGGTGCGCGGGAGAGACCTTAGGGTGGGTTACGCTTTGTTATTCCCCGGCTTCCCCCGCGCTCCGGTCACGTGCGTCACCAGCGACACTAAAACTCACTGAGCACTCACCCTGGCCTGCATCAAGTCCATCCCGTGCTCTTTTTTTTTAAAAAAATATATACTTTATTGATTTTTTTTCAGAGAGGAAGGGAGAGGATACAGAGTTAGAAACACGGATGAGAGAGAAACGCCTCCTGCACACCCCCTCCTGGGGATGTGCCCGCAACCAAGTTACATGCCCTTGACCTGAATCGAACCTGGGACCCTTGAATCCGCAAGCTGACGCTCTATCCACTGAGCCAAACCGGTCAGGGCTATTCAGTGCTCTTGAGGGCTTTGAAACCAGTCTGTATATTCTGATCCCCATTTGGAAGGTGAGGAAACTGAGGCCCAGGGAGGTGGAGCGACTTTACCCCAGGATCCACAGCTGGCGGCTTTAGGAGTCAGGACCGGAGCCCAGATCTGGTTGCAGAACCGAAGGCATCTTTCACTGCACTAACCAAGGGGTGGAACGGTGCGCCTGATGGGATCCCCGTGCCTCTGCGCGGCGCCCTCATCCCTCCTCCTCCTCCATCCTCTCCCCGCCCCTAACCAGGCGACGAAAACACGCCCCCTTTAGCACCCAGGTGATGCTTAACCTGACTGAGACTCTGAACGTTATTTCGCTAAATATCTAACGGATTTGTTCTCCACCGGGACAGTGGCTGTGTAGTTTCCTGCCTGGGGAGATGTTCAGCCAGCCGTAGGGATCCGGTGCCCAGCCCACAGCTGGCTCTCCCTGGGTCCTTGTTTGCTGGATGAAGGCTGTGCCTCCTTCCTGGAACCTGACCTGCTTAGAGGAAAGAGGACCAGTGTGAGAGCCAGGCTCTGCCCTGCTCACTGGCTGTGTGTCTTTGGGTAAATGTCTTACCTTCTCTGGGTTTAGCTTCCTCAGTGGTAAAGAGATTCCTATGCCACACAGCTTTAGTGAGATCACAGGAGGTGAAGCGCCTGGCTTCCCCTTCCCCTCCGTGGTGATAATGGCAACCTCCCAAGTTTGGCGGGGGCCTCCATTATAAATGCTTTGCCTGTGTTCACTGTGTGACGCGCATGTGGTTGAGTTCTTTGAGGGAAATGGTCTCTTGTCTCCCTTCCAGGCTGCCCTCCTCCGAGCTGTGCGGCGGTTGCCAGGGCCGGCTGTGTGGAGAAGGCCTCTCTGCGGGCTGCAGTGCTGCCATGGGCAGGATTTTAGGAGGTGGGTGGGGAGCAGGTCACCCACCTCAAAGGAGAAACCGCCAGGCACAGAGACAGAGAAGTTCCAGATGATCTACCGGTTCGATGCCATCAGAGCCTTCGGGTACGTGTCTAAGCTGAAGGTGGCACAGACAGCCCTGACGGTGCTCTCCCTGCCGCCCAGCTTTTACTGGTACTCCCAGGGCCTCCTGACATTCGACTGCCTGTGTCTCATGGGCGGGATAGCTGGCTTCGCCCTGGCCATGCTGTACTGGATGAGCTATTTCTTCCGGAGGCTGGTGGGCATCCTGTACGTGAACGAGTCGGGCACCGTGCTGCGCGTGGCCCACCTGACCTTCTGGGGCTGGCGGCAGGACAGCTACTGCCCGGTGGCCGAAGTGATACCTATGACAGAAACCCAGGACCGGCCCCAGGAGATTTTCGTGCGGATCCAGCAGTACAGTGGGAAGCAGACCTTCTACCTCACCCTGCGCTACGGACGCATCCTGGACAGAGAGCGTTTCACACGGGTGTTTGGGATGCTGGACACGCTCAAGTGAACGATGGGGGGGCTGGGTGTCTGGGTTGCCCCGGGCCACCTGGCTATCCAACCGAAGGCTGAGGGTGCGGGTGAGGCAAAAGAAGGGGATCTGACAGCTGGAGACCTGGCCAGGCCCCCTGGGAAGCTTGACTGTTGGAATGAAGACATTCAGGAGGCAGATGCCAATAACCCAGCTTAGGAAAGAGGCCGTGGTGCAAATTCTTACCACACCGGTGCGTGATGTGCAGTTAGATAATGGCCAGAAGTCTCTGTTAAGAGCCAGCTCTTGGAAGAAGCTATGCCCAGTTCACTCTTCACCCAGGGCTGTGAACTGGGGGAGATGGTGTGGCAGGGGGAACACTGGATTTGGAGTCGGAAGACTTGGGTTCTGTTTGTCCTGCACTCCCTGCCCTGGGTCGGGTAACCGGGTCTCTCTGGGCTTGTTTTTCACATTTGTAACATGGAAACTCCTGCCTGTCTCATTGGGTGGGTGTGAGAATAAACAATAAATGTCAAGTACGTTGCACACTCAACAGGCAAGAGCAAGCATTCATTGTTAGTTCAGAGGTGACGGCATGGCGGTCCCAGCAGCAGGTGGGACTGGGGTGAAGCCCGGAGGTGGGCCATTTTGTTTGGCCGGATGGTGACTGCACAGCTGGGGCGGGAATGTCATCCAAGCAAGCACAGCACACCTGCCAAGACTCTTCCCTACCCGGAGGGCTCGGGCTGTCACCTCAGAGGTCTCTGTGGACTTCATGTTCCTGGGCCAATTTTTTGCCTGAAAAATAGATTCTCAAACCCCGGCTCCTTGTGCAGGGTCACCTGGAGAGATTTTTAAAAATATCGTTACCCAGGCCCATGACCAGGTCCCCCAGGTGGTTCTCAGGCAGCCTGGGGTCCCACCACACTGGGAGGTGAGAGCCGGGATTCTCGCCAGCCTGGGCATGAAAGAACTTCCACTACGATGCCTGGTCCGCTCACACAGTGCCAGCAGAGGGCACACAGAGCAAATGCATTACCCATGCCTTTATTCCTGACCTAACGTCACAGGTCACGTGACAAAGGGAATTGGGTTAGGACTTCTACACCTGTAGGGCAGCACCTAGGAGCTGTCCAAGAAAACCCCACATCAGCATCAACTAAGACAGCAAACTCACCTGTGTTCAACTCTTGTAGATTGTGGTAGAAGCTGGATACCTGCATTTTAATGCTTCCCAGGTAATTCCAAGGCACCCCAAGTTCTGAAAATTATTGTGTGGGATTTACCCTTCCCCAAAACTGTGCAGCAGCCCTAACCTGTTTGGCTCAGTGGATAGAGCATCGGCCTACGGACTGAAAGGTCCGAGGTTCGATTCCGGTCAAGGGCATGTACCTTGGTTGCGGGCACATCCCCAGTAGGGAGTGTGCAGGAGGCAGCTGATCGATGTTTCTCTCTCATCGATGTTTCTAACTCTCCCTCTCCCTCTCCCTTTCTCTCTGTAAAAAATAAAAATTAAAATAAAAAAATAAAATATATTTAAACAACAACAACAAAAAACTGTGCAGCAGCTTCTCAGAAACGGGAAGTGGGCTTTCGATTCAGGTGGTGGATATACTGGTGATTACCCTCTTTGACAACAATTCCAAAATAGTAATCTATTAGAAAGACCCAGGCATACACATGAGGATGTTTACTGAATGTTTCTAATAGCAAAACAGATGAAACCATAGGACCAACAAAACTGGAAGTAAGCTAAGTTTCCATTAGTAGGCAACAAGGTTAAATAAATGTTGGTAAACTGCATTGAAAAATAACCCTTTAAAAATGTTGGTAGATCCGTAGTATGGGATATTATTACATGGTCCTTCAGAAGAGTGAGATTGAGCCTGGTCTATTGTGGCCCGGTTGGAGCGCCATCCGTACACCAAAAGGTGGGTTTGATTCCCAGTCAGGGCATATACCCAGGCTCCGGGTTCCATCTCCTGTTGGGGCATGTGTGGGGGGCAACTAATTGATGTTTCTCATATTGATGTTTCTGCCTTTCTCTCAAATCAACAAAAAAAGAGGTGAGGTTGAACTATACCTGCTGACGTGGAAAGGTAACTATGGGGTAGCATTACATGGAAAAACGTCACAGAACAATGTAGTTTTATGTGACCATGTTTGTGTTAAAAAAAAAAAAAAAAGCAAACATTCCAAATGGTTAACGGTGACTACCTCTGGGGAGTGGATAGGGAGGGGGAGGAAGGGGGTGAAATGAAGGGAAGATTTCCACTTTCAACTGTATAAACTAGTATTTAAGTGTTCCTAATGAGCACGTCATCTGTCTTAATAAAGAAAAAATGCTGTGATAAACACAGTCTCTTCCATCCTTTCCTCCTCACGTCAGCTTTCTAGGTAGGAAAGTTTCTCAACCATGAATTCCCACTCTGGACTTGAGAGCTGCATTGATTTCGGGAAACAGTCATTCATTGACAGTGTCAGTGGGACGTGCCTGTGTTTGTCCCTCATAGCCTGGTTTTTCTTCCTGTCAGCTGAGAACCGTGTGAACTTTGTGCCCCTCCATCCAAGCCCTGGGCTGTTACTAGTATATAATTTAGACACGGAATGTGTGGTCTGTAGCATGTCCATTTTCATATGGTAGTTGCTATGGACTGAGTTATCCCTAAAATTCTTACGTTGAAACCATAACCCCCAGTGTGATGGTGTTTGGAGCTGGGGCCTTTGGGAGGTGACTAGGGCTAGATGAGGTCTCAAGGGGGGCCCTCATGATGGGGTTAATGTCCTGATAAGAAGAGAACTAGACTGCACTAAGGAAGGCCATGTAAGGACATGACCAGGAAGAATGCCTTCAGCAAGAACCTGACCATGGCCCTGGCTGGTTTGGCTCAGTGGATAGAGCATCGGCCTGCAGACTGAAGGGTCCCAGGTTCGATTCCGGTCAAGGGCATGTACCTTGGTTGCTGGCACATGGGGGGGGGGGAGGTGTGTGTGCAAGAGGCAGCTGATAAATGTTTCTCTCTCATCGATGTTTCTAACTCTCTATCCCTCTCCCTTCCTCTCTGTAAAAAAATCAATTAAAAAAAAGAAAGAAAAGAATCCGAACATGGACCTCCAGCCCCCAGAATGTGAGAAGACAGTGTTTGCAGTTCAGGCCGTCAGTTATAGCAGCTGAGCTAAGACAGGGTCCTCCAGACCTGGGTGGGGTCGGCTCTAGCAGGGAGGTTCACAGTGTGCACAGCTGAGAGCTGTAGCCCCAAAATGAGACCTTGTTTAAAGCCCCCCAGAGCAGGTCAGCTGTGCTCAGTGCTCACAGGCCAGCCTGCGGTGGATTGCCCAAATAACTTTGGAACTTCTTTTTTTCTTCTGTTTTATGACTTCAGGACTTGAGTCCCCAAATTGGTGGTTCTCAACCTTGGCTGCACATGAGAATCACCTGGGAATCTTTTTAAAATCCTGATTTTTGGGCCTCATCCTCCGGAAATTCTGTTTCTTTATTACTAATGTTGTGGTCCCACCCCATAACAAAGAAACAGAATTTCTTCGTGCAGCCAAGGTTCAGAACCACTGCCCCAAATGGAAAGCAAAGTCCCCTTTGACCTCCAGGCAGAGTCCAACTTTTATGGTCTTGTTTGGATCCTGCAGCATTCAACTATAAAATCTTGGCTGATGCGAGTTAATCAAGCAGGGCCGATACCATCTGGCCTTGTTTGTACCAACTCCATTGACAAAATATCCGTTTTACTTATTAACAGTTGGAATGCACTCCAGCATTTGGTTGGGTTTACCTGTGTTGGGAAGTAATCTAAACTAATAAAAGCAAAATATTAAAATTAACCGTTTCTCCGAGACAGGGTAAGCCACGCCCACCAGCCAATCAGAGCGGCTGTATGCAAATTAGCCCAGCCAACATGGCGGCCGCCACTCCCGGACCTGAGTAAACAGCCCTTTCCATTGC
>PVJC01049921.1:0-11975 GCA_004026665.1 Murina feae
CCAGTGGTGACACACACACACACATACACACACAAGGCGCCTGGCAGACTGGGGCCATCATAGGACATCCACTGAGGGGTCCCAGACTGTGAGAGGGCACAGGCCGGGCTGAGGGACTCCCTCCACCCCGAGTGCACAAATTTTTGTGCACTGGGCCCCTAGTCTTAACTAATAAAAGCATAATATTAAAATTAACTGTTTCTTCGGGACGGCCTAAGCCACGCCCACCAGCCAATCAGAGTGGCCGTATGCAAATTAGCCTAGCCAAGATGGCGGAGGCCGAAGCCCCAGTGTGCGGCTTCTCTGGAGCTGCTGCCTCCGCCATCTTGAGAGCCTCCGTCCTGGGAAGGCATCTGGGCCCTGGGCCAGCCGATGCCTTCCCAGGCGGAAGCCTCCAGGGCGCGGGACCAGCCGCCGACCCCTCGGCCTCCCAGGCGGAGAAGCCTTGCGGGGGGGAAGGGAACCAGACTTCGGGACCCCTGGCCCCCTCCTGGGAGGCTGATGGGGTGGCCAGCACCACCGATCGGCCTCCCAGGCGGAGAAGCCTTGCGGGGGGGGTGGGGAACCAGCCTGCGGAGAAGCCTTGTGAGGGGGAGGGGAACCAGACTGTGGGACCCTGCGGCCCCCTCCTGGGAGGCTGATGAGGTGGCCAGTGCCACCCGATGGGCCTCCCAGGCGGAGAAGCCTTGCAGGGGGGTAGGGAACCAGCCGGCGGGACCCCGCGGCCCCCTCCTGGGAGCCTGATGGGGTGGCCAGTGCCACCTGATGGGCTTCCAGGAGGAGAAGCCTGGGGGATGGGGGGATGGGACCAGCAGGCGGACCCCAAGGCCCCCTCCTTGGAAGCCTATGGGGTGGCTAGTGCCATCCCATCGCTTCCCAGGTGGATGGCTCGAAGGGTCAGTGGGAGCTATGGCCAGCCTGAAAACTGCCTTTAGCCCCTCACCCAGGCTTGCCACACCCCCTGGGGTGAGGGTCTCCACTGGGGAGCTTGACCAGCCTGCAAACAGACATTGGCCCCTCACCTAGGCTGGCCAGGCACACCAGCAGGTGGACATCCCCCAGGGGGTCCCAAACTGTGAGAAGGTACAGGCCGGGCTGAGGAAACACCCCCCCCCCCACCGCCCCAGTGCACAAATTTTTGTGCACCGGGCCCCTAGTACGTATATAAAACAAAATAAAATGCAGACATATTTTGCAAGAACAAAATAAAATACTTCCGCTTCCTCTTCCCCCAAAGCGGCAGTAGGTGGCCACTCAAGATGGTTCGCTACTTGCTAGACCCAGAAAACCCCACGAAATCATGCAAATCCAGGGGCTCCAACCTCCGCGTGCACTTCAAGAACACGCGTGAGACCGCCCAGGCCATCAAGGGCATGCATATTCGAAAGGCCACCAAGTATCTGAAGGACGTCACTTTAAAGAAGCAGTGCGTGCCCTTCCGCTGCTACAATGGGGGCGTGGGTAGGTGCGCCCAGGCAAAACAGTGGGGTTGGACACAGGGTCGGTGGCCCAAAAAGAGTGCTGAATTTTTGCTGCACATGCTTAAAAATGCCGAGAGCAACGCTGAACTTAAGGGTTTAGATGTAGACTCTCTGGTCATTGAGCACATTCAGGTGAACAAAGCTCCCAAGATGCGGCGCAGAACCTACAGGGCTCATGGGCGGATTAACCCGTACATGAGCTCGCCCTGCCACATTGAGATGATCCTCACGGAAAAGGAGCAGATTGTTCCCAAACCAGAAGAGGAGGTTGCACAGAAGAAAAAGATATCTCAGAAGAAACTGAAGAAACAAAAACATATGGCCCGGGAGTAAATTCAGCATAAAATAAATCTAAGTAAAAGGAAAAAACAAAACAAAACAAAACAAAACAAAAAAAACAACTTCCAATTTGTGCCTCTTTCCTTAAAAAAATTTTATAAACAGAGCTTCCATTTCTGGTAGAATTATTTAGGAGAAAAAGCCTTGTGAGTCAGAACTCTGGATCAAAGGAATATACACATTTATGATTTCTGAATTAGCATGATTTTAAAAAACCATTAATATTTACAAACTACAGGTAGTAAGACTAGGCATTTTTCCATATTTTGTTTCTATTTCCAGACTACTTAGGATTTTTTTTTTTAATTTAAAGATTTTTAATTGATTTTTAGAAAGAGGAAGGGAGAGGGAAAAAGAGAAACATCAACTGGCTGCCTGCTGCACACCCCCTACCAGGGTTCAAGCCCACAACTGGGGCATGTGCCTAGATGGGCATCTAACCAGCAACCTTTAAGTGCATGGACAAGCCCAACCAAGTGAGCCACACCATCGAGGGGCAGACTACTTAGGATTCTAGAGGGTGGTTCATTTCAATTTTTTGGCTTCAAGCTCTTGCCATTTTGTCTCTATCAGTGACCTAAGTGCCAAGTCCAAGAACTTGTATCTGTTCTGTTCAAGTTACGCTGCACCTGCTCCTTCCTATTTCCCTGTTTACTCTGCTATTCCTCCTCCTACGACCAAATATTCATCTTAGGTTTTAAATGGGTATCCCGTAACACCATATTCTTTTCTTTCGTTATCCTCTTCTCTTTAATGTCTCAGTTTACCTACTACCCTGTGCCTGAATATCCTACAAGCACCTCAATATAGTTACAACTGCACCCTATTCTCCAAATCACCCAGACTCAAACTGAAAACCAGAGTTCAACCTGGATGCCTTGCTGGCATCACCTTTAACTTCTTCATCTCCAAATGGAGTATCATGTAACCGTTCTTTGGACTTTTACCCTCGCCAGCGCCTTCGGCCAGGCCTTCCCACGTCAGGCGGAGATTTCAAAGGCCTCCTCTGGTCTCCAGAGCCAACCTCTATCTAGCTGCCATTCTGCCCAATACTTCAATTGTACACGATCCACATAAAATTTCAAAGAATGTTTTTTTTAAAAAAAAAATTAATAAACATTGGGAATTGCATACAGATCAATGGTAAGGCAGAAGGTCCCTGCTCAACATGGAGAAGTACTTTTAAGTAAAATCTGCACTGGTAAAAAAGACCCGTGGGGACTCTCAATCACTTAAACATCCCCTATTACCTTCTGCTGAAGAGGTGGTGGTCATTCTCTGGAAATACTTGAATTCATTCCTACAAGTTAAGAAACAGAGCGTGACTCAGAACGTTTTTCGTTTTTCCGCGGGCTCCAGCTCCACCACCCCGACCAGAAGGGCGAGGACCGGGGCGGGCTCCAGGGCTGGGCTTTGCTCCGGGCAGGGCGCCGCGGGGAGAACGCCTCCCGGGGCCCCCGGCAGGAGCGGGACGGGCATCGGTCGCTTGGCTTCCCGGCTCCCGGCGCGGGAGGAAGGTCTGGCCCAGCTCCCGGCAGCTTGGGTCGAAAGTCCAACCCCAGCGCCACCCCGTGCAGGTGCCTCGTTCTAGGGCCGCTTTCACCCCAACCCGTCCCCGGCCCGGCAGGTACCTGAGGGGGGGCCAAGGCAGGTCTCCGTTCTTGCCGATGCCCATGTTCTGGGACACAGCGGCGATGCAGTTCAGAGTACGAACCATGACGGCGGCACTCAGAGCCCGGAGCTGCCTGCGCACAGGAACTGTGAACTAAGCTTGGCGCGAAAATGCGGCCACCCCGCCCCCTCGGTCCCATTGGTGCACGCGAGGCCACGTCCCCACCCCGTCCCCGCCCCGTCCCCGCCCCGGCGCAAGGCGGGGTCGCGACGTGCTCGGTCCCGCAGACGGCCGGGAACTGGGCCGCGGGCTCCCGCGCCCGGCTCGGCCGTGCCCTTGGCTGTCAGTCTCTGCACCGCGATGTCGCGCCGAAAGCCACCTCGTGGCGGCGCGGCTGCCGCTGGCCCAGCCCCTGCCAGGCAGGCGGTTTTGAGCAGATTCTTCCAGTCCAGCGGGAGCCTGAAATGCACCTCCTCCCCCACAGGTGCGGCGGCGGAGGGGGAACCTGACTCTGACTCCGCAGCGCCTCCAGCGTCCGCTTGCCAGCCTCGGTCGCGGCCACACGTGGTGGGTGTGGCCCAGGAGTGGGCGGGCTCGTCGGGGAGGGGGCGGGACTAGGTGGGGGCGGGGCTCGGGGTGGAGCGGGAGGGGGCGGGGCCGGGCGCGATGATGGGGAGTCGAAGGTGCCGGAAGAGAAAGGGGCGGGTCGGGCAGGTGAAGACGGAAAAGCATCCTCCATCCTGAGTGTAGTTCAAAGATTGTAGTTTCCACTGGGAAATAGACTTGAGGACAGAATCTTACAGATTCTTACCGGCCGACCAGACTCCCGACTCCCATTCTGATGAGGGTGGGGGCCTGCGGGCCAAGGATACGTCTTTTAATCTACATCATCCTCCCTCTCCCACCCCGCGGTCCCCCCTTTTTTGTCCCTGGATTGAATGATAAGAGGAGTTTTATTTATCTTATTTATTCGTGTTTTGTTAGGTGCCGCCCTTCAACTAACTAAACTAAGTAGCTGTGGGTTTGTTTTTTTTAACCATTGAAGCTCCCCCCCCCCTTAAAGGTGAGCTCTCAATGGGGTCCCTGATATAGTATTTCTCAAACTGAGGATGTTGAAGGGGTTTGCAGATTGGCTTTAGCCACCTTGTAAGTTTTAATGAGGGTGACAGCTTGGCTGCTTCAAAATCTTGTTTCCTTATATTTTTTTCCATAGAGTGATTGGTTGTCTCCTGTTTTAGTTTTTTTTGACAGTAGTCTACATTTTTATGAATTCACCAAGATTTTATTTAAACCCACCATTTAGAGGGTATCTGATGAAGGACTTAAGTTTTTGACTGGCTTTCTGCCAATAACTGTTCACAATCTTGTGGCATCTTCATTGGTGAACATAAAATATAAATTGCAATTAACATTTCAAAGTGATACTGTTCTTTTATTGTCTATCTAATTTCACCTTTACTAAATAGTTTTTCTCTTAAAGGCATTTTATTTAACACTATGGTCCCGGTGCACAAAAATTTGTGCACTCTGGGGGGGGTCCCTCAGCCTGGCCTGTGCCCTCTCGCAGTCTGGGACCCCTCGGGGGATGTCCACCTGCTGGCATGCCTGGCCAGCCTGGGTGAGGGGCTGATGGCTGTTTTCAGGCTGGCCAGGCCTCCCCAGTGGGGACCCTCACCCCATGGAGGTGTGGCCAGCCTGGGTGAGGGGCTGAGGGCCATTTTCAGGCTGCCCACAGCTCCCATTGACCCAAAGTCCCAGCAAGGCTGGCTGGAATCAGGTTTCTGGGGTTTATTTATCTTCTATAATTGAAACTTTGTTACCTTGAGCAGAGGCCTAGGCAGGCAACGGAAGCCTCCTGTTTGCTTCAGCTCTGTGGCTTCTATAATTGAAACATTGTTGCTTGAGCAGAGGCCTGCCAGCGTAGTCAGGCAGTTGCAACGGAAACCTCCTGCTTGTTCCAGCTCCATGGCTGCTGGCCGCCATCTTGGCTGGGTTAATTTGCATGCAGTCGCTCTGATTGGCTGGTGGACATGGATTGGCTGGTGGGCATGGCTTGGGTGTCTCAGAGTGATGGTCAATTTGCATATCACTCTTTTATTAGATTGGATGTGTAAGTAGAGTAATGCAAGTTCTATAATTTGAAATAGGTGAAGGCTGACCGAGTAAAGGTGGCAGCCTTGGTTCTAATTAATTCTGGCAGGACTTGAGAAGCTGAGGCTCGTGCCTGCTCAGTCTCCACCTTGTCTTTGATGATGGTAAAGACATTCACCCATAGGTGTTTTCAGAACTCCAAGTAGGTGATTGTAGAAAGGAAGGATGGCAAGGACCTTGCTGTCATTCAAAAGTAAGGTTTAAATTATTTTGCATAGATAGTGTTTTGAGATTAGAGAGATAACACATCATTTTCTAACTTTCCTGATATAGGTTGCAGACATTGACAGAAGTACGAAGAGACCCCAAGAGGATGAAGGGCCTGTTAAGAAGAAAGCAAAGAAAGTCCAAGGAAAGGAAGGACAAAGTGATTCAGGAATGCCTGGGAACCCTGGTGAGTTCTGTGGCAATGATTTTTTCATTCTCACCAGTCATGGCTCTGATATTCTTGCATCCGGAGGGCAGAGAAGGTGAATTGGAGAGTTTTGCCATTTTTTTCCTTTGTGGGGAAAGGTCTCCATTGTGCTTGAGTAGAGTGGCCCCCTCCATAAGTGGTGGTGTGTATGTTAGGAGAGTGGGGGTAGGGGCTGAAGTTCTGCAGTTTGGCTGTAGTTCCCTGTAGGTAATTTTTGTCCTAATTATAAAAGTAAAACATGTTTGTTATAAAAAAAAAACAATACAGAGATGTAGAAGGTAGACAGTGACCCTCCCTTTCAGTGAGGCCTACTGCTAATTTGGGGGATGCTGTATATTCTTTGAGGTTTTTCTATTTATACACACATAGACCCACACATTAGTTAATATTTTATAAATTGTATTATATGTATATGTTAATTTGCAGCTATCTTTTTCTACTTAGCAGAACATTTGGACAGTTACCAATGTCAGGACATGTAGATTTCCCCTGTCCTTTTTTTAGTGTGGAACTGCTTTTTCTGTATGGGAAAAGGTCTTGGATAAAACCACCATTCCTAAGGTCCTAGACCTCTATATGTGGTGTTGGATATATAGGCAAGTGAGCAGATTTTTCTCTGGTTTTTGGCCTGGAGAATATGTGATAAGGGAAGACAGAAAATGCTTCTTTTTTTATTACCCTCACCCCTGAACTGATATAAGCCTTTCTGAACTGACAGCAGCTCAGGAATGAAGCTTTGTGGTGGAATCTTCCTTGGGAGTAGGGAAGGATGGTAAGGAGGGCGTAAAAGTACTCCATCAGGGGGTCTCACCACACACATACTAAGTCCTTATCCCTAGGTCCTCATTGCTCCAGATCTGGCTAAATGAAGCTTGTAGAAATAAGGCCATAAAAATGGAAGTTTTTGAAATATGAACTTTACATACACTTTACTTAAAAAAAAAAAAGAGAAGAAAAGAGGAGCATCCACCAGCCAGAAGAGTTGCTGGCTACTTCATCTTAAGCTTTTTTAAAATTACAGTTGACATTCAGTATTATTTTATGTTAGTTTCATGTGTACAACATAGTAGTTAGACATTTGTATAATTTATGAAGTGATTCCTCCTGATAAGTCTAGTACCCACCTGGCACCATTCATAGTTATCACAGTATTATTGGTTACATACCACATGCTGTACTGTACATCCCCATCACCTCAAGTTTTTTAACATGTCAGTTTTAGATATTCCTTCTTTTGTAAGATTTGTACCCTGCCTCCATCTTGGAAAATTTTTTTTTAATATCCTTAGGAAGGAAGCCCTTATATAATATACAAGCTTACACTGTTGAAGATTGATTCAAGTATATATTTTGAAACTGAGAGAGTAATAGTAAATAGGATGAATATATACAATTGGAGGGATTCAAATAGACATTTTTCTAGTCATGACATTAATAGGAGATAAGATAAAGTATACATTTGAAAAGAGGTTTAAATAGAAATAGGAAAAGTTTGAAACTTTTAGAAATGAGCAAAACACAACTCTTGCCTGCAGAGTGTTTTTGCTTTAAAAGGGAAGGTAAGAGATGATAAATGCAGCCCCAGTTTCCTTCTATATAATAGCAGCTACCTAAGTCATGTTGCTGTAAAGGGTAAAATAATGTTTTCTGTTATAGAGCAAATAACCAGTAAATGTACAGCAAATAATCAGTTTCCCTTCTTTTATGGATTGATTGCTCCTTGAGTAACTGCTAATTGGCAGACTGTGATAAGTGCTGTAGAGAGATACGATCTGTTACAGGAACATAGAGAAAGAAAATGATCTTTAAGCTGGGGAATTAGTAGAGCGTTTCATGGGAAAGGTAGCTTTGAGATTGCTCTTGTTGAAAGAGTGCAATTTTGACATGTAGAAATTGGGAGCCAGGTCTTACCAGGGAGAAAGAATAGTGTGAGCAAAGCTGTGGAGGCAGGAAAGCCGGCGTGTCTGGAGTGGTGATCTGCTTCCTCGTGCACTCCTGGTGTCAGCATCTTTAGGTCTTTCCCTTGAGCTGGTCAGAGTTCCCAGTCCAGAGTCTCCCAGCTTCCGCGTAGGGAGAGCTTTGTTCTGAGAAGTGGCTCTCAGAAGAGATTGTGTTTCTCATCATACAGTCAGACTGTATTTCCATTAGTGTTTCCTAGCATACAGTAAGACTGTATTTCCATTAGTACTGTTTTATCTTAGGCACAGTACTGCATCTTAACTGGGCCTGATTTACCTTTTCCAGAGAATTCTACAATCCTCTGCTGATGTGGAGGAAGGACAGCTGTCTGTGAACTTAGGCCAGGCTAAGGGTGTCTAGAGATCAAATTACTTGGAACCAGCCCTCTTTATTTTATGGTAGAACCTCCCTTCATTCCATTTTCAGAGCTACTGGTGCCCTAATTCCTGAACCTTTTAAGCATTTTCTGTTGTAAATATAGGACTGCTTCTTGGTTTTCTTCGCTACCCATTTAGGCTTAGCTTTCAGGTATGCTAAATAGGTTATTGCTTGTTCATTTTTCATTTTAGCTTCAGATATTTCATTTGCAAGTCTCATCTCTTCTCTTTTTTTCTGTACTTACGGGCATATAAGTTTTTTTGTGTTTTGTTTTTTTAAAGCAAAACCCTGTAGTTTATAGTGGGTTTTTAGGACCAAGTGAAATTAGAAATTAGATATATGTTTCAAGTATGCCATCTTTACCCCGAACCCAAGTTTCTTTATTTCCTTATCAATAATCATAGCTAGAGTCATTGCTTAATACAAAACTCCCTCTTACAAATTCTATACGGATTATGAATTGACACGGGACAAAATACTATTGTTACATTTTCTTCTGATTTGTTGACTAAGAGCCAAGGAAATGTCTGAGGACCAGGATTGTTTTAAAGTCTCTGGAAAAATTGAAAGAATTCTGCTGCGATTCCGCCCCTCCTCAAAACAGAGTCCAGAGGGAGCCTCTGCAGGAGAGATTTGCAGTTCTGCCAAAATGTACCGATTTCGACGATATCAGTCTTCTGCGTGCAAAGAATGCCGCTTCTTCTGAAGATTCCAAATCTCAAACTAGTCAAAAGGTATGTAATAGTTATATCCATGAATACGCAATACCCAGAATAGTAGGTTCTGAAGTGCCATTAGGTTCTGTGGGTCCACTCAGGGCATGGTTCCCAAACTTGGCTGTTCACTTGAATTAGTTGAAGGAACTTTTTTTGGTTTTGAAATCCCTAGAGGTTCTAATTTGTGTGTATTAAGGAGGAATGAATTGGTTTGTGTTAAAACAAAATAAAGCAAAAGCCTCCAGTGATTCTGATGTCTGAGGCCTGGATCAGGAGCTCTTCACTGACTTAGGGGGTTCTTTGTTGATAGAACAAGCACAGTTTCTCACAGTCCTCCTCATAGTTTCCATGATTAGCCTGGACAGTCATGATGGGCAACTTATATCGATGTTTTGAGGTTTTCAAAGGTAAACCAACTGAGTATGGGTCCTTCTACTGTTTTATAACTTATTAATGTTTTTCATCCTTGCAAAAATCTGGGAATTTAACTCTTGCTCCATGATGGAATTCTGCAATTCAGAATAGTGGTTTTCAGCCCAACTTTAAATTAGAATCACTGGAGAACTTAAAAAAATACTGATAGCAAGAACTTTTTCTTAAAATTATATACTGGTTTTCAATAAGAATTGAGCATGGGTATTGTTTAAAAGCTCTCATTTTAATGTGTAGGCATGGTTGAGAACGACTGAATTAGAGAAGTAGTCTTTACATTTATTTGAGTGATTTAAATCTAATGAAATCAATAGATTCTTTCCTTAGAAAAATATCAAGCTAAAATCCATTGACTTACCTTAGATCGTCAGGGAAAAAAAGGTGTTTTGTTCTTATTTTTAATTTCTTTTAATACTTAAAGCAGTTAAGCAGAGTGTAGTAGTCACAAAATACAGAGGCCATAAATTGAAGAACTTATAAACTTATATGCATAGCTGTGGACATGAACAATGGGGTGGTAAAGACCTGGGGCAGGGGGGTACGGGCGGAGTGGGGGAGTGGGAAGAGGCATAAAGCAGGGGAAAATGGGAGACATTTGTAATACTCTCAACAACAACAACAACAAAATATATATATGTGTGTGTGTATATTTGTGTGTGTGTGTATATATGTATACACACACACACACACACACACATATATAGAGTGAGGTAAAAATAATTGTCTAGTGAAGCTCACAATTTATTAATTGGAGAATTTGCTCTAGGACTTCACAAGAGCCTATCTACTATAGCTTTATGCATAGAATGACCAACTTGGCACTTTTGATTCATAGACAATTAGAAGACACCAGTTAGAAGGGACACCAAGAAGTAGTGTACGGATATTATTACAGGTAATAGCTGAGTACTTGATGGCATAGAAGGGCAAAGACAAGTGTTCACTCAGACCCTTAGTGTGGGGCCAGCAACCCCTTACTTGCTGATAGGTCCCGAAATTTCCATCTTATTAACCTGACCACTCTGAATTGTCAAGATAAAGTATCTCTGGGATATGAAAGAGTACAGTATATTTGAGAAGTATTTTTCCCCAAGTGGTGAAAAAAAATGTTGCTTACTACTCAAGTGTACAGATTGACTTATACATACATGAGCCTTTTCCCTGGATACCTATTCTCATTCCATATATGAATAAGGACTTTACAGTAAGGCCTTCCCCCCCAGAGGAAATATATTTTTCGATGTATTAAGATTTTCAATATGTAGTATTCGCAAAGTTTACATAAAAATCATGAAAATGAAGTAGAAAATTCCCATTAAAATTAAAAGCAAATACTTTGTCCAGTCTGATTGGTTGACCTACTTTTGTCTTGCTACACCTCTCCAGAGCTAACTGTTGCATTATTGCTGATCTTTAGAAGTTTGCTGAACTGCACATTCAGATAAGTTGCATTGTACCTGCTGTCCTAGCCACGCTGGATTTGTAAACATTTAGCAAATGCTAAGTACATGTTTCTGGGTTTTCTCTTGGACTGGAGTGCCCCTCTTTGAGCCATATAGGACATTTCTCTTTATCTCTTTACTTCCCCTGTTGGCCCCTAGTTTTTAGATCGTATTTTAAATTCCAGAGGGTATTTGGTAAGTTTTTTTAGGTGTTGGCAGTGACACGGTGACAATTAATTAGAAGTTGGATTTATCCTACAAATTTGTCTCATAGGCAAGGAATTTGCTCTAAGCTGTGAATTGCGATTAATTATGGTTTTCATATAGGAAAGCATAGATACAGGAATACTAACGTTGAAAATGTAATATTGTAGTTCATGCTTTCCAAAAGTTCTTTATTTTTTAAAATATATTGTTACTGATTTCAGAGAGGAAGGGAGAGGCAGAGAGAGATAGAAACATCAGTGATGAGAGAGAATCACTGATTGGCTGCCTTCTGCACACCCCCTACTAGGGGATCAAGCCCACAACTTAGGCATATGTCCTTGATGGGAATCGATCCGGGACCCTTTAGTCCGCAGGCTGATGCTCTCTATTTGAGCCAAACCGGCTAGGGCCAAAAGTTCTTTATTTTATTTTTTTATTTCATGAAGAATACTAGTAATAAATTAACTGTGTCTTTAAATTACACTTGGACCTCTTTCTTTGTTAAAAATGCGAAGAAGCACTAAAATCTCTAAATTACTGTCACCCCAATAAATTTGATAAAAAAATAAAATCTTTAAATTATAACACTACTTTTCTAAAAGTTCTACTCATGGTCCTTTTTGGGATTATTTATGAAATATATCATCTTTTAGACTGTGCTTGGAAATGTAGAATATTGCAACTTTAGCTGCTTACAAGCCTGTTGAAAGTGATACTGATGGAGAGAGACAGATTCATGCCTGCTGACTATGCCTTACACACGTGGAATAAATAATGAAAAGGAAAACATTAATTACAATAGGTTTAATGAAATTAAATGTAAATCGAAATATATGAAACATT
>PVJC01049922.1:0-11974 GCA_004026665.1 Murina feae
GAAGAAGAGTGAGCGCACAGGCCAAAAGACACACAGCAGCAGGCTGAAAGACACAAGGTTAAAGGGGTCAGAAAGAGGTTACACTGCAGGGATGGGATTGGGAAACCCACGGAACTGATGCCAAAGCCTCAATTTTATCTGTGAAATAGGAAACTAAATGAAAAAAAAAAGAGAAGGCCCAGAGGGGTGGGTGGTGACTGGCATAACTGTTGGTTTGCCAATTGGCTCCCGTACAGAGAGGGGAAGGAAAGATGAAAGAAGAGGCAGATCATACCATATTGGTGGTTGTTTTTGTATGTTTTCTCTTCAATTCTTTTTAAAAATATATATTTTATTGATTTTTTCACAGAGAGGAAGGGAGAGGAATAGAGAGTTAGAAACATCCATGAGAGAGAAACATCGATCAGCTGCCTCCACACCCCTCACTGGGATGTGCCCGCAACCAAGGTGCATGCCCTTGACCGGAATCGAACCTGGGACCCTTCAGTCCACAGGCCGACACTCTATCCACTGAGCCAAACCAGTTAGGGTGGTGGTGGGGTTTTTTTTTTAATATATATTTTTATTGATTTCAGAGAGGAAGGGAGAGGGAGAGAGAAAAACATCATTGATGAGAGAGAATCATTGATTGGCTGCTTCCTGCACACCCCACACTGGGGATTGAGCCTGCACATTGAGCATGTGCTCTTGACTAAAATGGAATCGAACCCGGGACCCTTCAGTCTGCAACAGACGCTCTATCCACTGAGCCAAACCGGCTCGGCCAAACCGGTGGTTTTAATAAACAAGGTAACTTTACATACGAGGCTTGTCATGGGCAACTGCAAGATGAGCAGACCTCTGCACCACCCACCAGAATCTTAAAAAGTTTATACAGAGGCCTTAACTGGGTTCTGTCCAGATGGTCTCACCAACAGCTCACTCTCTCACAGCTGTGCCCTTGAAAATGGCTCTGGCTGTGCGGACGGTGCTCAGAGCATATGCTCCAAGGACAGAGGAGGAGGTGAGGAGCCTCAGACTGCGAGGGCCCAGCTCCCGTGTCAACCGCTGGTCACATCCTCTCAACCATCTCCTCCAACTACAGCCCACAGGGAGTAAGTCCAGTGTGTGGACTCCTGCCTGTGCCCCTTCTATTCCCTCTGCTGAAGATACCTTGCATCCCTTGAATACCTTTTTCTAAATGGGGCTTTTTGTACTTTCCTTTAAAAGACTATAGGCAGCCCTGGCTGGTTTGGCTCCGTGGATAGAGCCTCGGCCTGCAGAATGAAGGGTCCCAGGTTGGATTCCGGTCAAGGGCGCGTGCCTGGGTTGCGGGCTTGATCCCCAGTGGGGGCCGTGCAGGAGGCAGCCAATCGATGATTCTCATCACTGATGTTTCTATCTCTCTCTTCCTCTCCCTTCCTCTCTAAAACCAATTAAAAATATATTTATAAAAAATATATAAAAGACTATAGGCAAAAGGGACATATGTAACACTTTCAACAATAAAGAATTATTTTTTAAAATAAATAAATAGGTAATAAAAATGAAGATTACTAGGCAAGGCTGGCTTCACACACAAGTAGTACAGGCCGCCTGTCACCAAGGACAACAAACTCGCCTAGACCCTGGATTGAGACCCAGAAGACTTTTCCCTCTAGAATGGGGACCACGGCAGCACCTCACTCTCAGATCAGGATTCTGACTTAGTCATGCTACTGCAGAGTGCTTACAGAATGCTTTTTAACACGCAAACTGTGAGGATCGCTTCAGTGAAAAAGATTCTGGAAAATTACCTGGAGGAGAATATGATGGCAGGATGGCGGGAGGAGTGGTTGAGAGTAAGTTCTGGACAAGTCTCTTGGCCTCTCTGCCCATGTCCAAGGTCCCTTCTCACTGTAACATATCTGATGAAGAGGTGGGTCGGATCAAGGTACTGAAGTAGATTCCTACAGCCAGCCCAGGGAGCACACCAAGTGGCCACAAAAAGTGAAGGGAAGGCATAAGTATTAGTATCATTATTTGCAGAAATCGGCAGATATTGTGTAACTCAAGTCCAAATCACTTCCCCTTAGAAAACATGGTTTGTGCCGTTATTTATGTTACAAACATTAGGAAAAAGGAGAAGAAAAATACCTTCATAACACAATCACAGATTTTTTTAAAAATATATTTTATTGATTTTTACAGAGAGGAAGGGAGAGGGATAGAGAGTTAGAAACATCGATGAGAGAGAAACATTGGTTAGCTGCCTCCTGCATACCCCCCACTGGGGATGTGCCCGCAACCAAGGTACATGCCCTTGACTGGAATCAAACCTGGGACCCTTGAGTCTGCAGGCTGACGCTCTATCCACTGAGCCACACCGGTTAGGGCCAATCACAGATTTTAGACTAGAAGATGCTGGTCCCAACCCATCAAGCCCAATTCACTGCTTTTTCTTTCCCCAAGATTGTTCATCTTTCCCTCTGTGATTTCTTCAATGATACTAACTGGCTTCTATGGTAAACGGTAATACTCAGGCAGCAAAGAAACTTGTAACCAGCACTGGTTTGCTTCCGGCACGCTCCTGAAAAAAGTCCCTGACACAAAGAACTCTTGATGTGGGAGGATGATACTGAGGTAGAGAACTGGATTAAAATCTCGTAGAATCTGTTCAAAACAATTCCATGTAAAACAACAAGAAAGCCCACTGCATGGGAGAACATATTTGCCCATGTTATCACCCATAAAGGTGTAACCTCCAACATTTATAGGGAACTCATACAACTTAACAAAAGGAAGATAAACAATCCAATCAAAAAATGGGCAAAGGACCTAAATAGACACTTTTCAAAAGAGGACATTTAGAAACCAAAGGATATATGAAAACATGCTCAAAGTCACTACTCATCCGAGAGATGCAAATCAAAACAACAATGAGGTACCATCTCACACCTGTCAGAATGGCTATCATCAACAAATCAACAAACGACAAGTGCTGGAGAGGATGCGGAGAAAAAGGAACACTTGTGCACTGCTGGTGGGAATGCAGACTGGTGCAGCCCCTATGGGAGACAGTATGGAGTTCCCTTAAAAAACTAAAAATGGAGCTTCCACTTGACCCAGTGATCCCACTTCTAGGGAATATACACCATGAAAGCAGAAACACCAATCAGAAAGGATATATGCATCCCTATGTTCATAGCAGCACAATTCACCATAGTTTAAGATTTGGAAAGAGCCTAAGTGCCCATCAGCAGATGAATGGATTAGGAAACTGTGGTACATCTACACAATGGAATACTATGCTTCTGTAAAAAAGAAGGAATTCTTACCATTTGCAACAGCATGGATGGAACTGGAGAGCATTATGCTAAGTGAAATAAGCCAGTCAATGAAAGAAAAATAACGCATGTCCTCACTCATTTATGGATAATAAAGACCATTATAAACTGATGAACAAAAATAGATACAGAGGCAGAGCAGCATTGAACAGACTGTCAAACTACAGCAGGAAGGCCGGGGAGGGTTGGGGGGGTGTGTTAAGAGATCAACCAAAGGACTTGTATGCATGCATATAAGCATAACTAATGGACACAAGACACTGGGGGGTAGGGGTGGCCGGGGGAATGTCAAGGGGAGGGGGGAAGGAGACATATGTAATACTCTTTGTAATACTTTAAGCAATAAAACAAAATTTAAAAAACACACAAACAAACAATTCCATGTAACCAGGGCCACAGGAGTACAGATGTGACTCTAAACCAGTGCCTCACAGCCCTAGTTTAGCTCCATGAACAGAGCGTTAGCCTGCAGACCAAAGGGTCCCAGGTTCGATTCTGGTCAAGGGCACGTACCTGGTTGCAGGTTCCTCCCCGACTTGGGCCCTGGCAGGGGCTCACGCAGGAGGCAACCCATCGGTGTGTATCTCTCACATCAATGTTCCTGTCTTTCCCTCCATTCGCACTAAAAATCAATGGGGAAAAAAATATATATCCTCTGGCGAGGATTAATTAAACCAATGCCTCATAGAACCTGAAATATTCTCTTGCAGACTAAACGTTTTATATAAGATATAAGAACTCTATCATGAGCTAGGGATCAGCCATATGACCTAGGTCCTACCTGTGAGATGTACCTTCAAGAGGATTTTTCAAGGATGAGCAATGTCCTCACAGGTACCTTGTGGAGTTCACTTCCTGGTGGGGATGCTGCCGGGGCAGAGCCCCTGCCTTCCAGGGATCCACACCCACTGTGCAGTCGGAGAACCTGGGCTGTGCAGCAGCAGTAAAGTTCCCGTAACGTGGCTAAAGATTTGTGGAGTAGGAAATGAAAAGGAGAAAAACAGTGTTTCACTGAGGAAAAAGCAAGGCCTGTGGAAGTATCCCAGACTTGATCAAAATCCTGCTGCTTGCCCTAACCAGTTTGGCTCAGTGGATAGAGCGTCGGCCTACGGACTGAAAGGTCCCAGGTTCGATTCCGGTCAAGGGCATGTACCTTGGTTGCGGGCACATCCCCAGTGGGGAGTGTGCAGGAGGCAGCTGATCGATGTTTCTCTCTCATCGGTGTTTCTAACTCTCATCAGTGTTTCTAACTCTCTGTCCCTCTCCCTTCCTCTCTGTAAAAATCAGTAAAATCTTTTTTAAAAATCATGCTGCTACTTACCAGCTATGCCCTTGAATAAATCATATGCCCTCCTCAGCCTGAGTTTAACCATCTTTAAAATGGTTATTGTCCAAAGTCCCTCGCTGCCTCTGTCTCTCCATGCCAGGATTTGCCAGGGACCTCTGCTAGTCTACTCCGCCTCCAGGTCACTGGGTCAAAGTGAGGCTTAAAAATATAGATAAAATTAATTTATGAAATGGTTAGAAGAAAAAACACTGAGATGTAACACTAGTAACAGAGACAGGAAAGTCAACTAATGACGGGCAATCTTTCTGCATGTGCATCAACAGGTCCAAAGACATTGCAATGCAACACAGTATCATAACTGGTGATAACAATGACCTTGAGTTGACAAGCAAGATCAAATTAGGGCCCAAATACTCTGGTTTGGGCATAAAAGTAAGTACTACATCCTATGTATACTTCCATCAAAAGTGGTTCCAGCCCTGGCTGGTGTGGCTCAGTTGGTTGAGCGTTGTCCTGTGCACCAAAAGGTAGCTGGTTCAATTCCCAATCAGGGCACATGCCCAGGCTGTGGACTCAGTCCCGGGTAAGTGGCACGCAGGAGGCAGCCGATCCATCAATGTTTCTCTTTTTCTCTCCCTCTCACTTCCTCTCTCTCCAGAACATAAATAAATAATATATATATATTTTAAAAATGGTTCCAGCCCTAACCGGTTTGGCTCAGTGGATAGAGTGTCGGCTTTCGGACTGAAGGGTCCCAGGTTCGATTCCGGTCAAGGGCATGTACCTTGGTTGAGGGCACATCCCCAGTAGGAGGTGTTTAGGAGGCAGCTCATCAATGTTTCTGACTCTCTGGCTCTCTCCCTTCCTCTCTGTAAAAAATGAATAAAAAATATATTTTTTTAAATGGTTTCAGTGAAAACGTTTCTAATGTTTAAAGGTTAAGAGTCAATTATCTGGAAAATTTCTATTCGTGGAACAGATTACCTTCTGATGATGTCAGAAAATAAGATGGAATAACTGGTAAAATACCATAATGTGAGAGAACATTATGGACAGAAATAGTTTCATTTGAAAATTGGCTGGAATACCTAGAACTTTTCACAGAAGCCAAGCTCCCAAGTGCCATTTAAGAATTAAAAGAAAAAATATATCCTTTCCTGTGTTAAGTCTCAATTACCTAGAAATAATGCCATCACAAGCTGGCCTTCAGTAACTCCTTTTTCCAAATACCTGTGTCCTGATACTAGGCTGGGAAGCATTTTCCTGAGTTTTTCCATTGCCACATTACTACCTACATATTTATTCAAATCTTCTCTTCAAGTTTACATTTCCTATCCCTGCCTTAAATATGAAAATTTCCTGAGGCGTAGGCCTTGGCCTTCTGCTTTTCTCTATAAATACTTCTCCTGTGGGAAAGATCACAGACACTGATTTCAACCGTTTTGTCTCATGGATGACTCATACATTTACAGCCTTTCTTTCTTCAGCTTCAGTTCCATATTGCTTCTTTTTAATATATATTTTTATTGATTTCAGAAAGGGAGAGGGAGAGAAACATCCATGATGAGAATCATGGATCAGCTGCCTCCTGCACGCCCCCTACTGGGGATGGAGCCCACAACCCAGGCCTGTGCCCTGACGGGGAATGGAACCGTGACCTCCTGGTTCATAGGTCCATGCTCAACCACTGAGCCACGCCAGCGGGGCCAGTTCTGTATTTCTAACAACCCCCTTAAAATTTTTCTTTTGGACAGTTCCCTACCACCTCAAATCCTACAAATCTTTTGGAGCTCTGAGCTCATTATTTACTTTCTGAAAACCAACTTACCCTCAAGTCCCAACTTCCCAGCCTTAAGGACCTGGGGCATCTTCCGATTCCTCCTGATGCTTTTCTCCCATCGTCTGCTCTGTGACTAAGGATAATATTATCCAATATTATTGTAACCTTGGTCTTTCCGTTCTCCCCTATACTGCCCAGCATCAAGACTATCCTGTGTGCCCGGCCGAACGGTCCTGTACACTGTTGCTAGGTTAATGTTTCCCCATTTACTGAGTGCTTCCTGTACACAAAGCACAATGCCAGGCGCTGCAGGATGCAGAAGTGAATCAGAGGTCTGTTTATATACAGTCTAATGGGGGGGGAGGGAGGGGAAGACTTGTATGCAAATAATTGCAGCTTCAAGTTAGAAAGCGGTTAAGCACTGAACGAATGCCCGACGTGTAGGTGTTATGGGCAAAGGGAACATGAAAGGGGAACAGCAGGAAGTAAAGCTTTGCATCCCAAGGTAATAACGTTGGCCTTCAATCTACAGATTAAAGGAGCCGTTGATTTTTTTGCATCAGAGCTGCGCTTGACTAAAAACCACGGCCGCTGCAGGGGAGATGGGCTGGCAGGGCCTCGCTGCGAAAGGTGCTGCCATTCCCACTGTCCGGGGGATGAGGACGGGGACTCCCGATTAGGTGGGAGCAGCGGGGTAACGTGGACGGATGTCAGAACTACTGCTGGGGCACAATCCACAGAATTGAGTCAGGGACGGGACGCAAGAAAGGAAATAAATGGCCTCAGGGGCTGACATTCATGCATCCACGCCGCAAACTGGTGATAGTTATGAACAAAAAGGGTGCACAGTCTGGACAGCCATTCGGGAGGTAAGAGGCCAGGTCATGCCCTAGCTGGTGTGGCTCAGTGGATACAGCGCGGGGCCTGCGGACTGAAGGGTCCCGGGTTCCATTCCGGTCAAGGGCACAGGTTCGGGTTGCGGGCTCGATCCCCAGTAGGGGGCGAGCGGGAGGCAGCAGATCCATGTTTTTTTTTTCTCTCTCTCTCTCCTTCTCCCTTGCTCTCTAAAATCAATTATATTTATAATTTTTTTTTAAAGAGGCCAACTCATGTTTTGGGATAGTCAGCGTGTATACACGCACCTGCAGAACACTGGAGAAGAAGCTGGCCGAGCCTCTTGGAGGCAGCTGGGTCCCCACGAATTAGGCGGAAGAGGGTGGCGGTGGGTGGGGTGTTTGGGCAAAAACACTTGGGAAAGGGACTCGGAACTCTTAACGGACGAGGCCCGACCTGGCAGGAGGCGAAGGCACCGCGTCCCTGAAGTAACCCGGCTCACGGCGTCCCGCCGGAAGCAGCCTTTCCCTGCCGAGTTCCAAACCTCCGTCCCCACCCGCCACCTGCTCCCAGTCAAGGGGCCTGAGCACCCGGCGACGTCTTTTCCTGCCCGGGCGCACGGGGCCCATCACCTCACGAGGGTCGCGTCCCGGGGTTTGCACCGCGCGCCGTTCAACTGGGAAAGAGCCACGCGCGGAGGCCCACTTCTCGCGAGACTTGACAGGCGCGCCTGCGCGGAGCTCGCCCGGAAGCGGAAGTCGGGGCTGTCGGGTACTGTCTGACAGCAGCGGCTCCGCTACCTTGGAGAGGTGAGGTGAGGTGAGTGAGTGTGGAGTCGCTCTGACGCGTTGGGGGGCCGGAGGTGGGTTTCCTGCGCGTTTCGCCCGCCGAGCTCGGCCCGAGCTGAAGGAGACACAGCCGCCGGGCCGGTGAGTTGCGGGTTTGGGCGCCGCGATGGAGGGAGGCGGTCGAGCCGAGGTGTCCTCGGTCTGTGTGGTTCCAGGTCTGGGCGCTTTCGCGAGATCGGAAGCCCCTTTACCCTTCACGGTCAGTAGTTCCCTCGGCGCCTGGACGTTCCAGGGTGCGCCCTTGGGAGAGCGGTTCTGCTGGGCATCGCGGGCGAGTGGCCATCGCGATGGGTTCCAGTCCTTCCCTTCTTCTGTGTTCCCGCCCCCGGGGCAGCGAAACCCCATTCCGGTGAGTCCTTTCCGAGGTGGTCGCGGCGGCCAGAAGAGCTCGGTGTGGCTTTATCTGTGGTAAATAAACTAATGTTGGGGTACGGATCTGAAAGCCAAGTGCCCTTTTACTTCAACGGGCAAGAACTCAGGCTGTGAAGGCGTTGCTCGTGCGGGAGCTTGGCTGCTTGGCTCTGACGGCCCAGAGGACGCGCCGTGGCGTCATCATCGCGCTCCTGGCCGGCGCTGGGCCGCTTTGGTTCGTCCTCGCCGAGGATGTGACTCCAGGGAGAGAGGGAGAGGCAGAGAGAAACCTGACGTGAGAGGAGCACCGCTATCGGCTGCCTCCCGCGCGCCCCCGACCCTGGTCGCAGGGGAGGAGCCTGCAGCCCTGGACCGGGATGGAACCGAACCCGGGACCCTGTGGTCTGCGGGCCAGGGGGTCAGCGCTCTAACCGCTGAGCTAAAGCGGCGAGGACCTCGCTGGCACTTGAGCGCACTCTCGAGTGACTTTGGAAGACTTGAGAGCACTTTTCATCCAACCGCGGAATTAACTGAAGCCCTTAGGGCCCCTACCCTCCACCCACCCCTTCTGAGGGTTTTCTTGAGAGTCACGTGGGTTTGTTTTGGTTTTTTTTTTTAATATATTTATTGATTTTTTTTTTTTTTTAAAGAGAAGAAGGGAGAGGGATAGAGAGAAACACCGATGAGAAACATGGATCAGCTGCCTCCTGCACGCCCCCTACTGGGGATGTGCCCGCAACCAAGGTACATGCCCTTGACCTGAATGGAACCTGGGACCCTTGAGTCCGCAGGCCGACGCTCTATCCACTGAGCCACACCGGTTAGGGAGAGAGTCACATTTTGTTTTGTTTTGTTTTGTTTTGTTTTGTTTTGTTTTCCCTCCCACGGATCTAGACAACCTAAACATTAAACAGCCCAGCCTCAAATCCCTGGGATAAGTAAAACTTTGATCAATTGAAATTCTATTTATTTTTTTTTTAATCTTAGTTAAATTTCTTGCGGTAACGTTGGTAAATAACATCCTATTTAAATTTCATTCTAATGCTAAATATGTTTGCTTGTGGGAGAACATCAAAAATAGAACAGCACATTTGCTTTGCCTTACGATTCTTACTGCCCATCTGCTTAGGTATGGGCCATCTTTCTCATGATTTCTGTGATCCCTATAGGAACGCAGACATGAATTTTAATGAGCAGAACTTACTTTAAATCACCCCTTGGATTTGAGATTTTTTAAAATATATATATTTTATTGATTTTTTTACAGAGAGGAAGGGAGAGGGATAGAGAGTCAGAAACATCGATGAGAGAGAAACATCGATCAGCTGCCTCCTGCACACTCCCTACTGGGGATGTGCCCACAACCAAGGTACATGCCCTTGACCGGAATCGAACCCGGGACCCTTGAGTCTGCAGGCAGACGCTCTATCCACTGAGCCAAACCCGTCAGGGCGGATTTGAGATTTTGACAGCAGTTTGCCAATCCCAGACAGGTGGACATTCTGGTGTTCAATAGGGATACTGTCTAAGAGAGCAGTAGCCTTGAAGGGTAAAACATCCATATGTTTCTTGCATCCAAGCAATAATTTCATTCTAATTTTGTTGGGATGCAGGTAGTATTGTAAGTATTTGCATGTTTTGAGGGACTTGGGGGAAAAGACAAACGAATGAGGCAGCCATTTTCCAATATCACATGTCTTTGTCCAAGACTGTGTCATATACATTAATTAAAATACAGGAAGAAATGTAACTTTGGGAATGTCAGATAAGAGGGCAATTTTGATTTCAGCGTTTTAGCTCACTGTCACAGGTGCCCTGGATCACACAACAGGTTTTAAGAGTCTTGAGGCAAAGAGCAAAAGGATAGGTTTGGGCTCGGACAGGTGGAGGACGGGAATACTGACTCTGTTTGGTTGAAGACTAGAGGTGAGGTTCACCTACAGAATCCTGCTGGGGCTGGCTTCCAGGATCTGAGTGAAGAGGAAAAGAAGTGAACTCTTGCCCTGACTGGTTTGGCTCAGTGGATAGAGCCTTGGCCTGCAGACTGAGGGGTCCCAGGTTCGATTCCCGTCAAGGGCATGTGCCTTGGTTGTGGGCTCATCCCCAGTGGGGAATGTGCAGGAGGCAGCTGAATTGATGTTTCTCTCTCATCAATGTTTCTGACTTTCTCTCCCTCTCCCTTCCTGTCTGTGAAAAATCAAAATATATTAAAAAAAAAAAAAAAAAGAAGTGAACTCTTTGTCCCCTGGTTTTTTCAAGAATTAGGCCTGTGCAGCCTAAGCCAGACCTGTTCTTAGATGTAGAGGGCTCTCTGAAAATGTGGATTATTGAGTGAATCCATAATTGTCTAGGAAAGCCCAGCTGATACAGATTGCAGGGTGTTTTTTTAAAGTATATTTTTTATTGATTTCAGAGAGGAAGGGAGAGGGAGACATAGAAACATCAGTGATGAAAGAATCATTGATCAGCTGCCTCCTGCGCGCCTCCTACTGGGTGGGGGGGAGCCCGCAACCCTGGGCATGTGCCCTTGACTGGAATCAAAACCAGGACCCTTCAGTTCACAGGCCGAGGCTCTATCCACAGAGCCAAAACGGCCAGGGCCGGATTGCTGTTTTTATAGCCATTAGACAACATCTATAGTAGTTATTTTTCATTCGTCAACGAATCTGGGACAAGAACACATTGGACATCATCCAATGCCTACTCTAGACTTTGCATTTTTAAAATTAGCGCTTCCCCCCACACACACACACTCCTTCCTTTAAATAGTCTTGGGTGTTTTATCCTGGGAGAAATAAGAGCTAGGCTTCCAGTAACCCCTTAACCATGGCCCTGTATTCTTTTAAAATATATTTTATTGATTTTTACAGAGAAGAAGGGAGAGGGATAGAGAGTTAGAAACATCAATGAGAGAGAAACATCAATTAGTTGTCTCCTGCACACTCCCCACTGGGGATGTGCCCACAACCAAGGTACATGCCCTTGACTGGAATCGAACCTGGGACCCTTCAGTCCGGAGGCCGACGCTCTATCCACTGAGCCAAACCGGTTAGGGCCATGGCCCTGTATTCTATTCCTGTTTTCAGTCAAGCTCCTGAAAGCTTATGCTTGTAATCAGTGCAGATTTCTACTTCCTTGCCTTCCGGTTACTTCTCCATTTAATTGTAGTCCTCCTTCAATCCGTACTTCTCTAAAGTAATCACTTCCTAATGGCTAAACCCAATTAATTTTCTCTTCGTGGTTCTGTCATTGTACTATTCAACACTGACGACCATTCACTTTTTATCCTCGCCTTCTATGACCTCCCCTGGTTCTTATCCGTGTGTGTCTTTAACAGTGTATGTTCTCCGTCCCTTCTTTATCTTCTACTGTTGATGTTCTCCAGGATTCTGTTCTTTGGAATTCTTCTTAGTCCTATTCCTGAGGAATCCATTCATTCTCACAGAGTTAACCGCCAACAAATTTGCTGTTGTCCCCAGATTCATCTTCAAACCAGTTCTCAGTCCCAAATAGTTAACTTTGAACTGCCTCTCCAGCGGATGTATGTACTTTCCCCCCCCCCCCCCCC
>PVJC01049923.1:0-11982 GCA_004026665.1 Murina feae
TTTAAAGTCAATTTTTTTAATCATTACCATCAGTCCAAGTCAGATTGAAATATTAGACACAGTAGTTGATTTTGTTGCTATTATTCAGCACATACTTTTATCTTAATGTTCCTCTGAAATGATGCTAATTTTACTTTATTGATGGATATAGATGGATTAGAAATCCAGTGACTGCCTTGAATAAAATTAACTGGTGAATGATAAAGCTTGTATTGAAAACCAGTATTTTTAGCCTCTAGCCAAACTAATTTTTACAGTAGTGTGTATAATTTTATATTTTTCATTAAACTTCCTTGTAATGTGCAGTAAACTATCAAGATGTAGCATAGAAAAAACATTGGCAGTATTGTACATTTTCGTAAATAATTACTGTCCCTGGGATTCCAGAATCTTTCTTTATATAAGATTAAAAATTAAAACATTTAAGCCCTAGCTGGTTTGGCTCAGTGGAGAGAGCATTGGCCTGCAGACTGAAGGGTCCCAGGTTCAATTCCAGTCCAGGGCAAATGCCTGGGTTGCGGCTCAGTCCCCCAGTGGAGGCGGGGGAGGGGGGGGGTGCAAGAGGCATCCAATTGATTCTCTCATTATTGATGTTTCTATCTCTCTCACCCTCTCCCTTCCTCTCTGAAATCAATTAAATATATTTAAAAAAATAAATGTTTAAAAAATGAAAAAATTGAGCCAAGAGCCTCTTAATTATTAAAAAAAAAAACCTAAAATGTTTGATTAATGCACTATAAGGTGGTTAGGACGGGGGAAATGGTTGAAAAGTGCTTTTGAATTACCCTTTACTGTTATTCGTGTCCCTCCCCACCCCCTTTGTGGGAGGGTAGCTTAAATAATCTGTTCAGAAGTTCAGGCGTGACTGTTACCAAGGTTTCTAAGTATTTTGAGGCATCTAATAGTAATTTTTTGTCCTAAAATATAACATGAAAATTAATTGGGAAAAAGAATGAACCTAAATATACAGAAAAGCAACTGGAATTGTTTTTAAAGTGAAGATTCTTAGTCTTTATTCTCAGTATTTTGTTTTTAAATTACCTTTTTTCGGAAACAGCTTTTTTTTTTTCTTCCTTAAATCCTCACTTTGGGATATGTCCATTGATTTTTAGAGGGAAGAAAGGAGGAAAGAGAGAGAAATATTAATGTGCGACATAAACATGAATTAATTGCCTCTCATGCTTGTCCTGACCGAATATCAAACCCATAACCTGAGTATATGCCTTGCCCAGGAATCGAATGGGTGTGTGTGACATGGGTGTATGTGCTGATGCTTCAACCAACAGCCACCTGGCCAAGCGAAACGACTTTATTGCATATAATACTCCCAATATTTTTAAAAAATGTTTTTACTGATTTTTAGAGAGAGGAAGGGGGGGGGGAGATAGAAACATCAATAATTTTAAAGTTTTTATTGATTTTTAGAGATAGAGGAAGGGAGGGAAAGAAACATCAATGGGCTGCCTGCACTGGCTTGCCCCTGCTGAGGATCAAGCCTACAGTCTAGGCATGTGCCCAGATGGGATAGGAAGGGGCAGAGACACTTTTTTGAGGTAACTTACGACCAGAGGCCAGTTAAGACCATGTAATAATAAGAGCAATATTTTTTGTCGTGTGTGTGTGTGTGTGTGTGTGTGTGAATCCTCACTGGAGGATATTTTTTCAACTGATTTTTAGAGAGAGTGGAAGGGTTGCGGGGGACGGGGAGAGAGACAGACATCCATGTGAGTGAGACATACCAATTGGTCGTGTGTGTCCCCTCCACCACCATGCACCCTAACCCGGGGCTGGGGCTTGAACCTGCATACCAGGTATGTCCCCTTGACTGGGAATCGAAGTTATACTTAAGAATTTTCCTATGACCCTTCTGTGCGTGGGCAGACACTCTAACCATTGAATACACCAGCCATGTTTTTCATTGGTTATTAAATGTTGATGGGACTTGAAGCCTTTTGATAAAAAAAAATTACTTATTTGGCAATCTTAATGAAAATACAGAATAATTCTTTTCCTCAACAATAAATGGATATAAAATGATTAACATCAAAGACATCTGGAGGAGTGTTAGAGTACATAGTTTTGTGGCAAGAAGTATGCATTTACTATCTTAACAGTTTTTAAGTGTGCAGTACAGTATTGTTAACAATATGTGCATTGTCATACAACAGATCTCTGGACTATTTCATTTGCATGACTCACACTGTGTACCCGTTGAATAACTCCGTTTCCCCTTCATTCCCATCCCTGGCAGCCATGATTCTGCTTTCTGTTTCTGTGATTTTTGGTTATTTTAAATACTTCTTATAGGTAGATTCCTGTAGTATTTATATTCATGATAGACTTATTTCCTTTTTAGCATAATGTCCTCAAGGCTCATGTATGTTGTAGCATATGTCAAAATTTCCTTCTTTTTAAAGGCTGAATAATAAATATTTTGTTGTGTGTGCATACTATATTTTTAAATTCATTTATTCGTCGATGGATATTTATGTAGTTTCCACATGGCAATTGTGAATACTGCTGCAAGGAACATGGATGTGTACCATACCTATTTTTAAAGGCTATATTGATTTTTTTCTCTTGCAGATATATTCGACTTTATGGGAGAAAATTTAGCAAAGAAGATCATGTTCTTTTTGTCAAGTTATTGTATGAGCTGGTATCAATTCCAAAACTGGAAATCAGCATGATGCAGGGATTTGCCCGTCTCTTGATCAACTTGTTAAAGTAAGTCAATTTCCTATGATTTTGGATTTTTTCAAGATTTTAGGGAATGAGAACTTTATAAATTTACTTATTTATTAAATATGTTTTTAGTGCTGTCAGAGAGAAGGGGAGAGGGAGAGAGAGATGGAAACATCAATGATGAGAGAATCACTGAACAGTTACCTTCTGCATGCCCCCTGCTGGGGATTGAGCCCGCAACCCAGGCATGTGCCCTTGACCAGAATATAACCCGGGACTCTTAAGTCCGTAGGCCGATGCTCTGTCCACTGAGCCAAACAGGCTAGGGCAAGAACTTTTTAAGTTTAAATCATGTGTTAATTAACCGTTTAATTAAAATTCCATCTCCTCCACAAAGCTTTCTTTTCTCTAGCATACATTGATCTCTGTGTCATCTGATTATTTTATTTTTACTAATTATCTTCTCTTACTTAGGTTTTGAGATCCTTGAGAATATAGGGATCATTTATTCTTCTGCTTATCCCAGGGTGCCAGGCACAATGCTGGAAACTTTAAGTGGAGACAGAGAGTGTGGGGAAATGTGAAATGCCCTCGTTTACCAATTGCTCTTTGAGATTTGAGCAGCAGCAAGAATTTGGTGCATTCTCCTCCTACTGCCCACTCTGTGATACTCTGCCAGTGAATTGCACTGGATGAGGAAAAGCAAACCCACTGTGATGACAGCAGCATTTAATAGTTGTCCTCCCTGAGTAGTATGTGTAATACACACACACCTTTGCACACATTCATGTATATGTGCTCACCTCTCCTAATTAGGAAAAAGGAACTTCTTTCAAGAGATGATTTGGAGTTACCTTGGAGACCACTTTATGACATGGTGGAAAGAATATTATATTCCAAGACAGAGCACCTAGGACTAAATTGGTTTCCTAAGTAAGTATTTCCATTTAAAGAACTTCTTTGGGAACATTGGGGAGCTTTTAGGGATTTGATCTTAGTTGAGAAATTCTGGGTTGGGATAAACTAGCAAATGCACATTTTAATATACCCAATTCCATGTAATTTAACTCCTAAGTTAATTTTTGCCCTCTTTAAACTATAACTGAAACTGTACTTAAGAATTTTCCGCCAAAATATTTCTAACAGCTAACATCACCATAATGGCCAAAGCAAGCAAGAGATTTTGTTTGAAATCTATTATCTTGTCATTAAAAGTAATACATATTTGGCATTCTTCACAAAACATCCACATGTGTTTTAATTCTTCAAATGCTTTAAGAAGAGGAGCTTTGCATATTCCAGGGAGCATACGCACCCAGTAGAAGAAGCATCAGTTTTAGTGTTTGACTTTTCTGAGAGCACAAACTATTCAATGTACAGTCCCTAGTTTATGGTATTTTCTGCCAGTGCTTAGACATACTAAGCTTATAAAGCTCTGGCTGACTATGGCTTCTTGTACATGCATCATGACTCTTCCAGATCTCTAATTTTGGTATGTTTTGTATTTATTCTGAATTAACTGCTCTTTAAGTTATTTTCCTTTTTCGCTTTTAAAAATTCTTTAATCAGTTTTCTTTAATGATTGATTTCTGTGGTTTCACTCTCAATCCTACACATGTTGACATTATCTCATTACTTCTTTTTTAAAAAATATATTTCATTGAATTTTTACAGAGAGGAAGGGAGAAGGATAGACAGAAACATCGATGAGAGAGAAACATCGCTCAGCTGCCTCCTGCACATCCCAATGAGGATGTGCCCGCAACCAAAGTACATGTCCTTGACCAGAATCGAACCTGGGACCTTTCAGTCCACAGGCTGACACTCTATCCACTGAGCCAAATCGGTTAGGGCTCATTACTTCGTGTAGCCTCCCCAGTTCAGTTAATTTAATCTGTGATTAATCCTCAGGCTTCACTTAAGTGAACAGTCTTTTTTGGGAAGTCTTTGAAAATCATGGCAAGATTTTTTCCCCCAAATATATTTTATTGATTTTTACAGAGAGGAAGGGAGGGAGACAGAGAGTTAGAAAAATTGATGAGAGAGAAACATTGATTAACTGCCTCCTGCACACCCCCTACTGGGGATGCGCCCGCAACCAAGGTACATGCCTTGGCCGGAATCAAACCTGCGAGCCTTGAGTCCGCAGGCCGATGCTCTATCCACTGAGCCAAACCAGTCAGGGCCAGATGGCAGATTTTAAGAGCTTTTCGGGTACTAGGTAAGTAAGTAGTGAAATGATAGAAATGGAAAGAGTAAAAAAGAAAATGATCATAGTTGATCCTGAACTTAGGCCCCAGTTGGATTTTGTAGAGTGATCACAAAGAGGGTGGTCAGAAGTCATTTATTTCCTGAAGAGTCATGTATTAAAACAAGGAAACCCATTTTTCAGTCTTAAAACTAGAAAATTTATCATGAAACTAAATGGTATAATGTTCAGATGTTTGTATAAATAATATGAAAACCCAAAGTTTAACATAAAAGCCGTATTTTAAAGATTCCTTAGGAGTTTTTGTTTGAAGGAGTATGCCATAGACTGGATTGGATGTATTTAAAATATGAGCCCTTTGAAGTTTGTACTAGAATCACCATTTCATAGATTTCAGGGACCTTTAAACTGTGTTCCAAATCAGCTCTCTTTTGAGAATTTCCTGGCTGATTCTTTTGGGCTGCCTCTGAAAGTCTTTGGTAAATTAAGACAATTTATTCTTCTTCAATATATCATTTCCTTGCTTCTTCATAACTAAGTTTCACGCTTTTTGCCCTGGCAAGTTGTACCTTTGCAAAGGCAGTCACTTCCTTTCGGGTCCTGTGTGGCTTTCCTCTTCAAGTAACACCAGCTGTTTTGCTGGAAATTTTGTTAGAGTTTATCACTAAGTGTCAGTCAGTGCTCATAGTTCCTCCCTGAGTCCTGATACTGTGTTTATTACCATGCCTTTTCCTGAAGCTTCACATCATCCTGGTCCCTGTGGAAACCTCTTAAAAGTTTTACCATGGCTATTCTTGGTGTTTTGAAGGAACCTTTTGTCTCTGCTGAAATTGTCACTTTGTTTAAAGCAGTGATTATCAACTCTTAACAGGCTCAGCATCCCCTTTTCTATTTTGTAGTTAACTATTTTAAATGAAATTTGTAAGTAGTATAACCTATCTATGTTCATTATCTACACTCAGTGACAAAAATATAAATATCTTCACCACAGAAGAGAAATAATAGTAAAGTCATTTATTGTGAAACAGTACAGGGTTGGCAAAAGTAGGTTTACAGTTGTTTGTATGGAAAATAATATAATAATTAATAGTAATATAAGAATATGCTGTTTCCTATACTCAAAACGAAACCTACTTTTGCCCCACCCTATATGCTTGAAACATGCAGATTATTACACTAAAAGACACAGAATGGTATTCAGATTTTGCATCTACTTGTGATGAGTAAGTTTGGATTTAAAAGTAAAAATGTTAGAACATAAAGTATAAGAAGTACAAGAACTTGAAAGAATAGCATTATAGTGGACATTAAAATAAAAGCTAGTGCCAGGATAAAGAATAACATAAGATTTAATTAAGTATGATGGTAGAGAAAGGGAAATAAATTTAATTTCAGGCTACTGAACTGAGAAAAAAGAAAGGTTCTATTCTCAGGATCTGCTGGCCTTATTTGTCGTAATTTTTCATGTAATGATGTTGGTGTAGTTATTTTGTATCAGGAGATTGTTTTTAACAATATCTTGTATCTTGTATACAATATTTTGTATCAGGAGATAATTGTTTTAAATGTGAGGAATTAGGCAAAGGATGAATTGGTAAAAGAAACATTAATATGTGAAGGTAGAAAGAATTTGTGCAGTAGACTTCTGGGGAGAATGTCAGAGTAAGATTGAAAACTAGTAAGCAATGCCAAAATGAATGAATAATGTTAATATATAATTTTCACAAGATAAATTGCCCTTTGTGCCATATGAAAAAGATTTACAATAATTTACAGCATTTTAACAAAAAATTATCAGTGAAATACTACATCCTTGTGTTTTATGTGTCTGCTAATTGCCAAGGTAATGATACTTTATTCTAAGACTGTTAAAACAGTCTTAGTTACATATTTTTATGCAACAGCTACACAATGGTATTGACAAATAAAGTGTTGCAACTGGAATTGCCATGGTGTGATTTTTCCTCCCTCCCTCCCTCCCTCCCTCCCTCTCTCCTTCTTTTCCTTCCTCCCTTCCTTCCAGAATAATGAATAACCCCTTATAAAATTTTCAACAAAACAAAGTAGTACAGCTTTGTTCAGTTTAAATTGGTTGTATTCCCAGAAGAATCAGTGTTCATTAAAACTATGCAAAAAATACTAGATGTTTAAAGCAGTGAACATTTAGGTAGGACATTTGAAGGTCTTGCACCAATTTTTTGTTGTGTCTGGCTGTTCCACAAATTGCAAGATATGTAATATACTTGGGTTCTGCCCCAATAATCATGATAATTAAAAATGCCCCATGCATTTTCCAAGTGCTCCCCTTAATATGGTTAGAGGGCCTGGGTTTGCCACCTCTTACCTTCTATCCAGACAATCAGGTTTTCTGCTTCATTAATCAGTCCCTCCTCCTTTCTTATCACTGGTCCAGCACTCTTTCTTTGCTCTTTCTTTTTTCCTGTTTTTAAATCGCCAAGACACTGGTCTTCTAGTATCCAAATCATTATGTGCTTTTTTCTCTGTGTTGAGCTTATTAGGTAATGTTTCGTTAAGTAAAAATTCCTCCCTTTATGTCTCTTGGCTAAAATTGATGCTGTAGGCAGATGAATGAACCACATTGGTCCAGTGGCTTAGACTACTCACACCCAAGGCTGCAAACCTCCCCTGAACAGCACATGTTGTGAAATGGAGCTCTATTGCTGCAGCCCCTTTTTAAATGGTTGAAGGGGTCAGAAAGAATATTGGGTGGGTGGTTGATGGTTGTATGTGCCCTGACTGGGAATCAAACCGTAGCCTTGGCATATTAGCACAATGCTCGAGTCTAACCAACTGAGATGCCCAGCTAGGGCTACACTTAGCCTTGATTGTAAAATCAGAGGAACCTGGTAGCCCTGGTTCTTTAAGCAGAAAGGTTACATAGAGAACAGTTGGAGAAGTTATATGATAGTACTTTTGCTTTCTGTTCCTCTATCTACTGAATTTCTAAGGGAGAATCAATTAAAACATTTAAAAAATGTGTTTTTCTAAATAAGATTATATTTAGCACACTAGTATAGCAAGTGTTTATAGTCAAGAAATAAAATTATGACTTCACAAACACTTTATTACAGAAAACTCCTTAAAGGGCCCTTTAATACGGCATACTTTTAAAATTGGTATTTTGAGTATTTTCATCTTAGAAGTGTTCTGACACATTTTGAAACAATTCTGTCAGCTGGCTGCATGTGTTCTTAATAATTTTAGAATACTATTTTTGTAATCAAAAGTGAAAGGTGCGTCACTTGTTAACAGTTTGTCTTTCAAGTCTTAAACTCATGTGCCTTAATGTGTTTACCATTGAAACCACTGCTTTAGAGGACAATGTATGGCAACACGCTTTTAAACGAGTTTTACTGTTTGGAGCAAGGATTGTTAGATTTCTCCTTTCCCTTCTTCTTTTCCAGTATCTTCCTCTCCCTCTCTCCCTCCTTCTGTCTTTCTGTGTTTTGCTTCAGGGGCAAAGACTCTTCACTCTTACCTGTTTGTACTTTCTCCTGGAGAAACAATGTAGATGTTTTTTATACAGTAGAAAGATCAACATTGGAAAAGAGCTAGGTAGTTGTGATCTTATACCTGCAACATAAGAATTGCTTCTTGTTTACTTCATAAAAGAAGCATTTGAATCTTAATTGGCATGGTTTTATTTCACAAAACGAAGTTCCGTATGCTTAATTGGAGTAGCATATTGCGAGTTACAAATGTAGGCAGCACACTAAGGAAGGGTGTTGCTACTAACAAAATGTGAGGGGGTTTTGCATAGATTAGTTTTTACAAAATGGGCATGGGCAATTCGTATTGGAATTATGTATGTAAATTTGTTTATTTAGTCTTATCACTACCAGTTTTCAGAGTTGTTTGGTGTTAAAGGTTTACATGTTTGTATCATGAGTAGTTTGGGCCTGTATAACTCATTTTACTTCTTAAAAATACTTTTTAAAGTATTATCTATTTTTTTTTTAGATATATATTGTTCTAAGGGGATTAAATCATTTTTCATATTAATTTGCCTCTGGAGACATTTATATATTTACCTTTGCTAGTACTTGTTCTTCATGGCATTTGAATTGGTACTCTTATTTTTAAGATACAGTTAAATCTTTTGATCCCCCATTAACACATGTCAATAACATGTTCTTAACCTCTGTTGGGAGTTTGATACATGTGGCCATACATCTAAACTTAAATTACTGGTAGTAACCACAGATTGATCTCTAGCTACAGAATTTAACATAATGAAGTGATACAAGTAATTTCTTCGAGGATCTGTTGAAATTTAAGTTTACAGTTGCTTTGTTAATAAAGATTATTAATATGGTATTTACAATGATTTCTTTAAAATATATTTTTATTGATTTCATATACAATGATGTTTAACACAGTATTTGAGGATCATTTTACGTGCTTTTAAAAAAGTTCTACTTTAACTTTTATTGGAAATTAGGGACAAGGTGGTTGGTTTTCATTAATGACTATGATCATGTTTCTTCTAAAAGTTGTCTCTGTGGCCCAGACTGGGTAGCTCAGTTGGTTAGAGCAGCATCCCAATATGCCAAGGTTGTGGATTCAGTCCCCGGTCAGGACACACACGAGTCAACTAGTGACTGCGTAAATGTGTGGAACAAATCAGTGTTTCTCTCTCTCCATCCCCCTTCTCTCTCTCTCTCTCAAATCAAATTTTTAAAAAAATGAAAAGTTGTCTATCCTGCAATGATCTCTTCTTGGAAACTTGTTATTTTTTTAAGCAATTTTATGTTTTTATTTTTAATTTTTTTAAGTATATTTTTATTGATTTTTTACAGAGAGGAAGGGAGAGGGATAGAGAGGTAGAAACATCGATGAGAGAGAAACATTGATCAGCTGCCTCCTGCACACCTCCTACTGGGGATGTGCCCACAACCAAGGTACATGCCCTTGATCGGAATCCAACCTGGGACCCTTCAGTCCGCAGGCCGACACTCTATCCACTGAGCCAAACCGGTTAGGGCTTTTTAAAAGCAATTTTAAAAACTATGTAGTTCACATTTATTAGGTTTGCTGTCATTTACAGCAATTTTTTAAAAATATTTTTTATTGATTTCAGAGAGGAGAAGGGTAAGGGAGAGATAGAAACATGATGAGAGAGAATAATTGATTGGCTGCCTTCTGCACACCCCCTATTGGGGATTGAGCCTGCAACCTGGGCATTTGCCCTTGACCAGAATCAAACCCGGGACCCTTCAGTCCTCAGGCTGATGCTCTGTCCACTTGCCAAACTGGCTAGGGCCATTTATAGCAGTTTTGCATGCTCTTTTTACACAAGTGGTCATGATTAGGACAACTTCTTTTTTAAGCTAGGTGTTGATTTGTTTTTTAAAAAATTGATTTTTAAAGAGAGAGAAACATCGATGTGAGAGTGAGACATTGATCATCTGCTTCCTGTACACTCCCTGGGATGGAGCCCGTGTCCCAGGCATTTGTCCTAACTGCAACGGAACCAGCAACTGCGGTGCTCTGATGTCATACCAGCCAGGGCAGACAGTTTCTTAACACTTGGCATAGAGGCACACTTTAAAAAAGTGATTATAATGGAAAATCCCTGTTAATGCTACATCATTGATGGTGATTTTACACTTTATTCATATACATTTGTTATGGTAAAATTATCTTCACCCCAATTTTTGTGAATTGGTTGTGAAAAATGACTACTTGCTGATTTACTAAGCAATATTAGATTTTTTTTATTTAAAAATATTTTTAAAATTAATTTGGGAGAGGAAAGAGAGAGAGAGATAGAAACATTAATGATGAGAGAGAATCATCAATCTGCTACCTTCTGCATGCCCCTACTGTGGATCAAGCTCGCATTTGCCCTGACCAAGAATTGAACTGTGACCTCCTGGTTCATAGGTCAGTGCTCAACCACTGATCCATACCCGTCGGGCTGTTAGATCTTAAAAGATTAGATATGAAATGGAAAGTGTTTGACTGATTGATGGTGGACTTGTTTAGATTTAGGGAAAGCAGGTAACATTGAGTTATTGTAAATGAAGCGTTAAGTACATTCTTAAGAAAAAAAATACTGTATAAGCAATTACCATTAAATTATAAGTAACTTAAGGCAGAGAGGAATATAGAATATTCCAAGATTATTTTTAGTTGAAAACCAAACATGACTATTCTGAAGTTAAATTTTAGTTCAAGAATTATCAAGTGACACTGAAAGTATTTCTGGCTATGAGCATTTCACCCCACCCTCATCTTGAACAGATCATTTGCTATACATTTCTTTGGATTCAAAGTGAATATTGTCCTAATAGTTAGGTAAGGGAGCAGGTAGGAAGAGAAATATTTAGGTTTGTAGAAGTCCACTCTCTTAGTAATTAGATTAACTGGAGACCAAATCTTTTGGTTGTCCTTGGGCCTCCCTGCTCCATATTTCTCTGTTAGAGAGACAGAGACAGAGACCATTCAACCCGCTGACGGAAAGCTATTATGCGCACTGACCACCAGGAGGCAGACGCTCAATGCAGGAGCTGCCAAGCTGTGGGTCTCAGGTGGCACACCCAGAACCAGAGAGGAGGGAGCCTGATTCCCGGGTGCATCACCTAAAAATAACCCTCTTACAATCCAGGACCCCTCAGTGTTTTTCTCTCACAATGTTGAAGAGCCAGCTGCGGCCCGATCCCCGCAGGCCAGGCTGAGGGACCCCACCAGTGCACGAATCCATGCACCAGGCCTCTAGGATCCCATTTGCTTTATTGATGTCATCATAGGGATCATAAGGAATGTCATCATAAGGTAATTGCAGCCCAGAGAGGAAAATTGACACAGTCATTTGTTGAATCTGGGACAAAAGCTCAAGAACTGGGACAACAATTTACTTTCTGCCCTAATAAGTAGGGTGACTGCTGGGGAAGGAATTTCCTGTTTTGGTACGATTTTCTAAATCATAAATTAATAGCTACCCAGAGGCAGGAGAATAGATATAAAAACAAAATGAGCACAAAAATTACTATTTTTTAATATGTTTTTATTGATTTCAGAGAGGAAGGGAGAGGGAGAGAGAAAGATAGAACATCAGCGATGAG
>PVJC01049924.1:0-11982 GCA_004026665.1 Murina feae
TCTGATTTAGGCGATCACTGCGAGGGATTAACCTCTAAGCCACTTGGTTACGAGAGTCAGCTGTGTCTACAGTGGGAGAACTTCTGTGCTGGAGACACCCTTATGGGGCAAGAGTTGTTTCAGTGGAACTTTTATGCTCACTGCATCTGCCCCGAGTGTGTTCCTTGTGGATCTGTTTTGTTTAGGTTAGTCCCTCTCTAGCCACTGGGTGAGGTTGGCTCCTGTATCTTTAAGGAGGTGTTGCTGCAGAAGCCTCTGACGCACTTGGGAGGGGCGGGGCCTCGGGGAATTCGCCGGGCGGGGCGGAGCAAATAGCTATGATGCTTCTCAGCCCTGCGCTGAGAGACACCAGGTCTCTGTGTCCCACGGTAATTGCTGCAAGCAACGCTGAGAGAAATCCGCTTTGAATTTCCTCCCAGTGCCAGTCAGTCCCCCTTCTCTGGGTGTCTGTGGGACCTCAGAAACTCGCCTGGAACTGGAGTTCAGAGCTGCTCAGGACTTGTGGCTCTCTCCGTTTTGGAAAAGAACCGCGTCCTCCGGCGCCAGCCCTCTCCCCGAGCCCCGTGCGCACGCCTCCGTACCTCTGTACTTTGCTTCCGCTGCTCCTCTGAGTCTCAGACTCTTCTCTAGTTGTAGGATTTTCACTCAGCCAGCTGTCCTGTGGGTGCGAGTGGTGTCCGTGTGTTCTTTTCGTGGTTTTTCTTAAATAGTTGTTCACAGCTGCATATACGCTGTCTCCCCTATGCCGCCATCTTGTTTCTCCCTCTAGTGTAACAATCTTAACTATACTCACTCTTGGATAATCCTGACATTCCTGGAAAATGCAATGTGTACCTTAAGTCTTTATACAACCCCAGGCAAACCTCTGGACTGTGGGCAATGCTCCAATTCAATACTGGTCTCTATGTAAAGGTTCCAGAAGTTGATGATAGCTTCATGAAGGTTTTATTTTAAAAATATATATATTTTATTGATTTTTTTATAGAAAGGAAGGGAGAGGGATAGAGAGTTAGAAACATCAATTAGCTGCTTCTTGCACACCTCCTATTGGGGATGTGCCTGCAACCAAGGTACATGCCCTTGACCAGAATTGAACTTGGGACCCTTCAGTCCACAGGCCAACGCTCTATCCACTGAGCCAAACCAGATAGGGCATTCATGAAGGTTTTAGAAAGATTATTTACCCGGTGGCCTGGCTCAGTGGTTGAGCATTGACCTGTGAACCAGGAGGTTGAGGTTCAATTCCTGGTCAGGGCATATGCCTGGGTTGTGGGCTCAATTCCCAGTGGGAAGCTTGCAGGAGACAGCTGATCAATGATTCTCTCTCATCATTGATGCTTCTCTCTCTCTCTCTTTCTCTCTGAAATCAATTTAAAAGAAGATTAAAAAAAAAGAATATATACTCATTATCCCTAACTTCCTGGCGTCCTTCCTTGGTTATCCTAGCCAATAGTCCTTTGTTCAGGACACGTGATAACTGAGAGTGAATGGATTTCAAAACTTCAGCTAGAAGCAGTGTCATGCTGAATGGGGTGATAGGTTTCCAATCAGCCTTTGACTTATCTGACTTTATTTTTTTTTTCCCCTTCTAATTTCTGCAGATAAGCCTCATCATGATCCCGCTTTCTCCAGCTTCCGACCAAAGGAGCTGGTTGCTGAGACTATGGCAGGGATGGTTTCCCCAGGATTTTTCCAAATGTATCTTGTTCTTCAATATTGGACTAAACATTCTCCTACTGGGAATTTCTGTGGAAGCTTTCTTCTCGAGTTATATACCCTTTTCTCTTGCAATGATAATGGCTGTTTCTGGAGCTGTTTTTGCTGTTATTGTTGTAATGTTCGTTTTGTATGAAGCATGCCAAAAACCAGAAGATTCACCTTTTACCTTAGAATTATCAGACCTTAGAAACACTCAAGGGCGCAGAAATATTGATTGGGAAGTGGAGGCATGGACAGCAGACACTAGTCTATAACTTTTATTAAACCCAGATATCTTTGGGCCTGTGGACCACAGTACGAATTGTTTTAAATAGAAATAAACTCTGGCTTATAAAAATCTTATCTGACTTTGGAATGTTCTGGTTCCCTGTTGCTTCTGTAAAATCTCTATTTCTCCAGAAATTCTTGTTCTCTCAAGTTCATGTCAGAAGGAGGAACCAGTTTCTTCTCCCTTGTTGTGCAACTATCCACCTTCTTGCTCTCATCCTATCATCACTGAAAATTTGGCTACTGCCTCTCACTCTGGCTCTTCACATCAATTCCTGAAAATTTTAATGTGCAGAGAGGTGACTAATCCAGACAACAGGTGCTGAGTTCAAGGCCCCCTTCACCTGCAATGTCTTGTTCTTCTCTTCCCCATCAGTTACCTGCTTCCGTGGTACTATACTGTACCTTGTCAGGACCCCCAAACTTCCTTGCAGACACCCCATCCATTACCACACAGCGCCCCTTATACTCAGAGAAATTCATCTTGTACGCTTCACGCGACAATGCTCAAATGTCATGGGCTTCTCCAATCCCTTGGTGCCACTGCCTCTTACTTTCCCACAGTCCTTGGCTTTCTTCTTGCCCCTGGTGGGCTCCCCACTTTTCGTACCCTTCAGACCTCCTGTAACTTCACTGGACTATCCAAATTGTATACAACAAACCCAAGAAGCTTAACCTCCTGAGAAATGACACAATAAGGATTCCTTCAAATCATGACCCCTGACCTCACACAGGCACTCTCACTGCCGTTCTCCATGTCACTGTGCCTCCTCTTTCCCCTGCTGCCCAGGCAGATTCCTCCGTAAGCACATTCCCTCACAATCATATCTTCATTGGCTTTATAGGTGAATTGTTCTAAACGTTCAAAGAATTAATACCTATCCTTCTCAAACTATTCCAAAAAATTAAGAGGGGAAAAGATTTCAAACTCAGTTTACAAGGTCAGCATTACCTTGATTCCAAAACCAGACAAAAGGCACTATAAAAAAATTATAGGCCAATATTCCTGATGAACAGAGATGCAAAAATCCTCATCAAAATATTTGCAAATCAAACTCAGCAATACATTAAAAAGTTAATTAGCAGCATTTTTGAAATAGCGATAATGAACTATCAGAAAGAAATTTGAAAAACCCCATTTATAATTGCATCAAAAAGAATAAAATACTTAAGAGAAAATTTAATCAAGGAAGTGAAAGACCTGTACTTGGAAAACTGTACGGTACTGAAGAAAGAAATTGAAGAAGATACAAATAAATGGAAAGATATACTGTGCTCATAAACAGGAAGAATTAATATCATTAAAATATCCACACTACCCAAAACAACCCACAGATTCAATACAATCCCTATTAAAATATCAATGGCAATTTTCACAGAGCTAAAACAAAGAATCCAAAATTTATATGGAACTGCAAAAGATCCAAATAGCAAAACAATTTTGAGAAAAAAGAACAAAATTGGATGAATCATGCTATCTAAAATCAAACTATACCTTAAGGTTATAGTAATTAAAACTGCTTGGTACTGGCATAAAAACAAGTCCATAGATCAGTGGAATAGAATAGAGTTCAGAAATAAACCACACCCACTGGATTATGGTCAATTAATCTATGACAAAGGAGGTAAGAATATTGGGATAAAGACAATCTCTTCAAAAATGGTGGACATACAAACAAACAAACAAAACAAAACAAAAAAAACCCCATAAAAATCCTAGAAGAAATCACAGGCAGTAAACTCTCTGACATTGCTTTCAGTAATAATTTTTTGGATTTGTCTCCTCAGGCAAGGGAAACAAACAAAAAAATACAAATAAACGGGATTATATCAAACTAAAAAGTATTTGCACAGCAAAGAAAATCAGCAAAATGAAAAGATAACCTACTGGCCCTGGCCGGTGTGCCTTGCTTAGTTGGGCACCATCCTGTGCACCAGAAGGCTGCTGGGTTTGATTTTGGTCAGGGCACATGCCCGGGTTGTGAGCTAGATCTCCAGTGGGGGGCATGCAGGAGGCAGCCCATCAATGCTTCTCTCTTACATTGATCTTTCTCTCTCTCCCTTCATTCCCCCTCTCTCTAAAAATCAATTTAAAAATCTTTAAAAAGAAAAAACCTACTGAATGGGAGAACATATTCGCCAATAATACATGCAATAAGGGGTTAATATTCAAAGCACTAGTATGTAAGAAACTCCATATAACTTAACACTTAAAAAAACACACCAATCCAGTTTAAAAGTGGGCAGATGAGCTGAATACGTAGACATTTCTCCAAAGAGGACAAAGAGATGGACAATAGACACATGAAAAGATTTTCAATGTCATTAATTATCAAGAAAATGCAAATTAAAACCAAAACGAGACATTACACCTGTCAGAATGGCTGTCATCAACAAATCAATAAACAGAGCCTGTGCTGGACTGTGGGCTTCAAACGCTTGCAGCGTGAGCACCAGCTCCCCTCCTTCCTCAACTCTGGGCTGGGTTTTCTCTGCCTTCTGCTTCCAGGCCCAGGAGGCACCAGGAATCGGCAGTCCCTGCCCTGCTCCTACTGCCCACAAGTGTACTCCTACCTCACTTCCAACTCTAGCCCAATCCTCCTCATAGGAATCCTTTGATCATATTTTCCCACTGCTAGGCCTGCATTAGTGTCCTCCCCAATCTCCAAGATTGTGCACTCCAAGGGCAGCAGTCATGTCTTATCACTGCCTATTACTGTGTCCTAGCCCCCAGCCTAGGAGTTGTGTGCTGAGTTGGTGGTCAGCTTTACACAGACATCCTGTGCATGTCTGTCCTACTGTGTCCACATTCTGGGTGATGTGGCTGCAGCATCTTTATCAAGGAGGGGAGTCCATTTCCCCACCTTGTAACTATGACTTCCTTTGGCCAGTAGAATTCCGTAGGCATGACATTGTGCCAATGCTGAGCCTACAAGCCTCTCTCTCACAGCCTGTCTCTGCCTGAGAACAAGCCACCTTGCTAGAGAGTGGGAGGCCCCATAGAACATAGCTTAGTCATCCAACAGAGGCCTTCCTAGTCCAGACAGCCCAGCTGATCCACAACTTACCACTAGTGCTTGAGCCAGCTCAGCCTAGACCAGCCCAGACCAGCCTGCTCAGACCAGACCAGCACAACCCAGACCAACTCAGGCCAACCCAGATCAACCCAGACCAGATCAGTACAACCCAGACCAGCCCACACCAGCCCAGACAAGACTAACCCAGCTCAGCCCAAACCAACTAGCTTACTCCAGCTCAGCTCACACCAGCCAGTTCAGCTTGCCAAGCAGTAAATGCTATTAAGCTACTGTTTGGATGTGGCCTGATCCACAGCAACACTGCACTGGCACACTTCCTTGGCTAGCCCAGAACATTTACAGCTATAGTGAGCTGCCTTTGGCCTCCAAGGGCGCAGTATGTTTCAGAGCACCCCACCTCAGCATGCTCTCTGCCAGAGATGGGCCAGCCCCACCGAGCTCTTAACTTGTAGTTTTTATTTTCCTCACTGCCTGCTCTGGAGCTGACCCCTTGTCATGCAGACCTGCCAGATAGATCTCTGTACCTTCAATCTCAGAAGCAAGGCCTAAGGGCATTTGTTCCCTCCCCATAGAAGGCATTGGTCTCTGTGTTGTGGACAAAAAGGGGCTGCATACTAACCTGCCTGACTAGCTCAGGAAAGGCCTGAGTGACAGCCTTGCAAACTCAGAGACCTAAAGTAACCACAAAGGTTGTGTCCATTCAGGGTTTTGGTCTCCACTCACTGGTTTGTTGGCACCAGGGCAGGGGGGGTCATAAAAACAACAACACTAATCAACAAACAGTAAGTGTTGGTGAAGATGTGGAGAAAAGGGAACCTCCATGAACTGTTGGTGGGATTGTAAGCTGATGCAGCCACTATGGAAAACAGTACAAAGATTCCTAAAAAGAAATAAAAATAGTACCACCATGTGATGCCACAATTCCACTTCTGGGTATTTATCTAAAGAAATCCAAAACACTAATTCAAAAAGACATATGTACCCCTATGTTCATTGCAGCATTATTTACAACTAGGGGCCCGGTGCATGAAATTCGTGCATGGGGGGAGAGCGGGGGTCCCTCAACCCAGCCTGCCCCCTCTCACAGTCTGGAACCCCTCAGTGGATGTCCTATGACGGCCCCAGTCTGCCAGGCCCCTTTTGTGTGTGTGTGTGTGTGTGTGTGTGTGTGTGTGTGTGTGTGTGTGTCTCGCCGCTGGGGACCTGCCCTCAGCCGCATCTGAGGCTTGGAGCAGTCCTCCTGTGTGTGTCTACCTGCTGGGGGCCTGCCCCCAGGTACACTGTGGAGGCTTGGAGCAGGCACCCCCTCTATGTTGATCTCTCAGACTCTTGCCCTCCCCTGCATGTTGTTCTCTTTTTTGAGCTGTGGCCAGGGCTGGGTGCTGCCTGCCTCCCAAGCTTGCCTACTGCCCATCTTCCTCCAGTCACCAGAAAGCAGGGAAAACTCCACCTTGTGGTCAGACCAGCCTTTTCCTGCTCCCTGATCCCCGGAAGGGACCTGGGAAGCTGCCAAGCAGGCCCCCAGCCCTCAAGAGCTTGCTTTCCTGCTCCCCAGTGCCCCCCAAAGGGCTTGGGGAGACATCAAGCAGGCCGCCAACTCTTTCCCACTCACCCATCCCCTGCTGCCTTCCTTTCCCACTTCCCGGTGCCGCCAAGGGGTCTGGGGAGCTGCCAAGCAGGACCCCGGCCCCTGCAGCCTTGCTTTCCTGCTCTCCGGTGCCCTGCAAAGAGCCTGGGCAGCCGCCAAACAGGCTGAGACCCCCCGCCGCCTCTTTCCCGCTCCCCGTCCCACCTCCTTGCTTTCCCACTCCCCGGTGCCCTGCAAGGGGTCTGGGAAGCCCATCAAGCAGGCCACTGACCCCCCGCTGCCTCTTTCCTGCTCCCCGGTGCCCAGCAAAGGGCCTGGGCAGCTGCCAAGCAGGCCACCGACCCCCTGCCACCTCTTACCTGCTCCTTGGTGCCCCTCAAAGGGTCTGAGGAGCCGCCAAGCAGGTCGCCAACCCTGCTGCCTCTTTCCCACTCCCCGGTCCTGGGTCCTGCGCTGTTCCGCCCTGCAGCCGCTCTGTGCACTCGGAAGGTCCCTCAGCCCGGCCTATGCCCTCTTGCAGTCTGGGACCCCTCTGGGGATGTCCACCTGCTGGCGTGCCTGACCAGCCTGGGTGAGGGGCTTTAAGGCTGCCCACAGCTCCCATTGACCCAATGTCCCAGCAAGGCTGGCTGGATACAGGTTTCTGGGGTTTGTTTATCTTCTATAATTGATGTTGTTCCTTTAAGGCGAGGCCTAATAAGCCTCCTCTCTGCTTCAGCTCGCGGCTTCTATAATGAAACAATTGTTACTCTTAGACTCAGGCCCAGCCTGCTGTTTCCTTCAGCTCCCGAGGATTCTATGATTTATACATTGTTGCAAACATGTTGCAAACATGTTTTGCTTTCAGGCAAGGATAAGTGAGCCGTTGCGCAGACAGTTTCACTTTCACACCTGCTGCAATGGAAGCTGTCGTTTTCTCTGTGAGTGGCAGCCGCCATGTTGGCTGGGTTAATTTGCATACAGTTGCTCTGATTGGCTGGTAGGCGTCCCGAAGGGATGGTTAATTTCAATATTACGCTTTTATTAGTTAAGATAGCCAAGATATGAAAACAACCTAAGTGTTCACTCTTAGACAAATGGATAAAGAAGAAGAGATACATATATATGATGAAAAATTACTGGGCCATAGAAAGAATGAAATCTTGTTATTTGTGACAACATGGATGGACCAACAGGGTATTATGCTAAGTGAAATAAGTCAGTCAGAAAAGGACAAATACCATATGATTTCACTTATATGTGGAATCTAAAAACAAATCAAAACAAAATAAATGAACAAACAAAACAGAAACAAACTCATAGGTACAGAGAACAAATTGATGGCTGCTAGGTGGGGGTGGGGAGAGATTGAAGGGATGGGTAGAAAAGGTGAAGGGATTAAGAAGTATCAATTGTCATACAGCCTAGGAAATATAGTCAGTAATATTGTAATAATTGTATAGTGTCAGATGGTTACTAACTAAATTTATTACTTGGTAAGTTATATAAATGTCTAATCACTATGTTGTACACCTAAAAATAATATTATCTAATCTAATAAAAGAGTAATATGCAAATTAACCATCTCTCTGGGACGCCTAAGCCATGCCCCACAGCCAAGCCACACCCACCAGCCAATCAGTTTGGCTGTATGCAAATTAACCCAGCCAAGATGGTGGCTGGCAGCTACGGAACTAGAGTAAGCAGCAGGCTTTTGGTGCAACTGCCTGCTCAGGCTAGCTGAGCCTCTGCTCATGGTAACAATGTTTCAATTACAGAAACCACAGAGCTGAAACAAACAGGAGGCTTCCTTACCTGCCTAGGTCTTGGCTCAAAGCAACAGTGTTTCAATTATAGAAGATAAATAAACCCCAGAAACCTGATTCCAGCCATCCTCGCTGGGACCTTGGGTCAATGGGAGCTGTGGGCAGCCTGAAAATCTGAAAACGACCCTCAGCTCCACACCCAGGCTGGCCAGTACCCCAGTAGGGACTCGAACCCTGAAGGGACTGTGAGCAGCCTGAAAACGGCCCTCAGCTCCTCACCCAGGCTGCCCAGTCACCCCAGTAGGGACCCAAAACCTGAAGGGACTGTGGGCAGCCTGAAAATGGCCCTCAGCCCATCACCCAGGCTGGGCATACCCCAATGGGGTAAGGGTCCACACTGGAGGGCTTGGCCAGCCTGCAAATAGCCATCAATCAGCCCCTCACCCAGGCTGGCCAGGCGTGCCAACAGGTAGACATCCCCTGAGGAGTCCCAGACTGTAAGAGGGCATAGGCCGGGCTGAGGGAACCCCCGAGTGCACAAATTTTTGTGTACTGGGCCCCTAGTCTATAATAATAAAAGCATAATATGCTAATTAGACCTTCCAGATGTCCTTCCATCTTTCTAGGTGTCCTTCCAGATGTCCTTCCGTCCTTCCGGATTAAGCCAGGGCTGCGAGGGAAGCCCGGGGCCCCAGGTGCCAGAGGGAAACTGGTGCCAGCAGCTGGGGAAGGAAGGCCTAGTCTTGCACGATTTTTGCACATTGGGCCTCTAGTACGTCAATAATAATTAAAATGTATAATAAATTAATTGAAATAAAATTTAAAACATACTATTGTCACAAATGACCTAGATAAAATGAGTAATGCCAGGTTCTTGGATGTGATAGTATAGTACATTAACATTGGGAGAGGCTGAGGGAAGGCACATGGGACTTTCCTATAAATTTCTGGGCAATCTCCTATGAATCTATAATTATTTCATAATAAAAAGTTTAAAAATTTTAAATAGCATTTAAGCATCCTATTGAAAACAAAACAAAACAAGAAAACCACAAACCATAATGTCAGGTTTTGTAATTTTTGTAATTTTGCGTTTGTAAGGGGCCCCAAAATGCTATTGTCATTATAAGAACTGGCCACACAGTGTCACTAGTGGCCTGCCATAACCCTCTTAAAAATTTTTTTTTCTCTCCCCTAAACAAGACTGGTCATTCATGAAGAAAGGACCTGGCCATATTGAAAAATAACATATTACGTAACGGCCACATTCAAGCACAGTTTTTTTTCTGATTGGGAGCATTTTGAAATCCAGATATTTCATCTTTTTTTAGGTGAAAACACAGAAAAACCCTAAGAAAATGAATAGAGCTTAAAGAAAACAAATGGGACATTCTCTAGAGGAGCCTTGCTTCTCAAAATGTGGTCCACGGTCCAGTAGGACTGGCATGGCCTAAGAATTTGTAAGAAGTGCATGCCCTAACCGGTTTGGCTCAGTGGATAGAGCGTCGGCCTTCGGACTCAAGGGCCCCAGGTTTGATTCCGGTCAAGGGCATGTACCTTGGTTGCGGGCACATCACCAGCAGGGAGTGTGCAGGAGGCAGCTGATGGATGTTTCTCTCTTATCGATGTTTCTAACTCTCTATCCCTCTCCCTTCCTCTCTGTAAAAAATCAATAAAATATATTAAAAAAAAAAAAAAGAAGTGCAAAACCCAGGCCTCACCTGAGACCTGAGTTAGATTCCTAATAAGTTCCAAGTGCCAATGCTGCTTGGACAACCCTCTGAATAGTTATATGGAAGGGACACAAGAACATGGGTAGAGGCCTGGGAAATATCAGCTGCTGGCAGATGCAATAAAACCTTCCTAATTTGAAACTCACTAAATCAGCTCTCTTACGTTTACAAGTTGTCAACATAAGAAACATCCTGGCTGGGAAGGCTCAGTAGTTGAGCATTGACCTATGAACCCAGGAGGTCACAATTCCCAGTCAGGGCATGTGCCCAGGTTATGGGCTCAATCCCCAGTCCGGGGTGTGCAGGAGGCAGCTGATCAATGATTCTCTCTTATCATCAATGTTTTATCTCTCTCTCCCTCTTCCTTCCTCTCTGAAATCAATGAAAATGTATTTAATAAAAATAAACATTCAAACTTATAGAGAATTTGTGTGGGTTTATTTGAGGCAACTGTTGATAATTGCCAGGAAGAAAAATCTAAACGAATTGAGATAATGCTCCAGAGAACGGCAGTTTTGCACCTTGTTTTATACATTACAATCAAAAGAGAAGACACACCCTAGCTGGTTTTCCTCAGTGGATAAAAAGTTGGCCTGGAGACCAAAGGGTCCCAGGTTCGATTGTGGTCAAGCGCAGGTACCTCGGTTCCAGGTTCCTTCCCGGCATGGGCCCTGGTCAGGGCTCACACAGGAGGCAAGAAATCGATGTGTTTCTCTTCACATTGATATTTCTCTCTTCTGTTGAAAGAGTCCCAGCTCTAAAAAAATCAACGGAAAAATATCCTCTGATGAGGGTTAAAAAAAAAAAAAAAGAGACATGGAGGATTAAAAATGGCGGCGGTTTAGGCAGACGTATACAGTGCCTTGTCCCAGAGCAGATAGGGAAAGCAGATGAAACGAGTAGCTGCCAGCCCGAATTGGCAGTGGAGATCGAGCTGGGAGACAGCCTGCAGCTGGATAAGACAGAAGACTCCTGAGAGAGATACTGCCGGCTTTTAAATCAGGACTGGCTTACGACACAGAGGAGCAGTGAATCGCAGGAAACTTCCATACTCTCCTGAATAGCTGACAAGACTAAGACACACCAGTCAGAAGAGCAGAAGAAGTGAATGACCCCTACTACTGCACATTTTTCTCTCTTTTTTTAAATTTTTTCTTTTTTAAAAAAAATTTTGTTTCTTTTTCCTTTTTTCCATTAAGAAACAATTTTTTGTCTTTTTTCCTCACTTGATTTTATCTTTTTAATTATTGTATCTTTATTTTTAATCAATATTATTACTATTACTATTTTTTTTCTTTTTCTAAGAGTCATTTTATTTTATCTTTATATTATTTTGAGATTAGTGTTCTTCATTCTATTTTCAGATTTCCTATAGCATCATTTTATTATACTAGGGTTTTTTATAATTTTTGGTGAGACTGTCTCGCTTTTCCTTTTTGTTTTTTGGTTGCATTTTGGTTATCTTTTTTAATTCTGTTTCTCCTAACCTTGTTAGATGTTAATTGTTAATTGATTGATTAGTTGATGTACTCCATTCATCTCTAGGTCTTTGTAGATGTCATTTGTTGCTACTAGTAGCTATTCTATTTGAGTTTTCTCCCCATACAATCTCTTCCCCCCTTCTATTTCATTCTTTTTTTATCGCTCTTAACTTTTTTTTTTCCTTTGCCTTCCTTTTCCCAAATTTGTTCTGGCACTCCCTTTCTCCTTTCTTTTCTTCTTTTTCTTTCTTTTTTTACCTCCTAACTCTCTTTTCTATGGTGGTAACCGTTAGTGGGTTATAAGTATCGTGAATACATTTGGGTTCACATCCTTGTGCATTGTGCCTTGCTGTGTTGTATTTTGTGCCTTTAAATCAACACAGGAGAGAAAAAACTATATAACCAGATACC